>SKCR01006814.1:0-13427 GCA_019454045.1 Zanthoxylum bungeanum | reverse complement strand
CACCTTATATAATGCAATCATATTAGTCTAATCGATGATCATATATGGATTGATCTAAATCTTGAGTGTACTATGAACTCATGGATGAAAGGCCGTGTCCTTTGATTTACAAGGTGGGGTTGGTGTAAAAATCCCAACCAATAACTAAATACTTTTGGGGGCATGGATTGGTTTGTAGGTGAAGATATTTTAGAGAGACATAGAGTCCACTCCTTCTTGTGAGAAATAGAGGAGTATCTTCCTTAAGGGTTAATTCAGTACTTAAATAATTAGAGCTTGAGTTTTTCTATTATGAATAAAAATATAAAATTCATAAAAGTTATTAATAAATTGTTCATTAGAGAATCAATGATACTTATGGTACAAAAATAATTAGAGGGGCACAACGGACAAAATGACCCGTCTCTAATTATGAGATACTCATGGAGGATGAATCTATATGCAATGGTTATGTCAGTGGTCGGCGATGAGTTTTGGTATAAAATATATCTATAGTAACGAGTGTTCAACTTCAGGTTTTTAGTGAAATAAATTGAAGTTAATAATAAAGAAAATTTATTTTAGGAGTTTTTATCAATATTGCGATATTATTGGAGTTCGGAGCTATAGGTCTACTTAGTCCCCATGCTAGCTCCATACACTAGAGGGAGCCATGAAATAATTGGAGAGTCCAATTATAATCTAGCAAACGAGCAAAATTAGTAATTTTAATTCACAGTCGAGAAACTATATTAAATAGTTTAATATAAAGTTTTAATAGACTCGATTATGAGGTAATCAAGATATTTTTTTTAAAGAGCTTAAATTAATTTAATTAATATATCTAATTCTTTGATTAAATAATTTTGGAATTAAATTTCAAAATAAATAGCTAATATTTGATATTGGTTTTAATTAATTAAATAAAATAAAAAAACTAATAATTGGGGGTTCATGTCCACACCAGAAATCAGGATGGGATTATAATTTACTTTTTATAATTTGATTACAAACAAACAATCATAATCCCAATTATAAAAGGAGAATTGATCCCTATTATTTAAACTAACTAAAATTACCAATTTGAAAACTAGTGAAAAAAAATCAAAACCCTAGCCCCATTTAGTTCACGTTTTCTGCCTCTCTTTGCAGAGAATGAAAACTGAAATAGTGAAATACGCTGTGAACTAATTTCTCTAAATCATTTAGAGAAAATTCTTTATGAGATTCAAAAACCCACTCTCAAAGTTCTTTGGTGGTGATACATAGCACGAAGGATTAAAGGAATATCATTTCTCGTCCTCCAAAAATCTCACGGCAGTGAGAAAGAAATATTCCATTGCATGCCAAATAAAAGGCAGTTCGGGGCTGTTATTGGTCATAATTTTTGGTAAAAAATTTAGGATCACAAGGGACTTCTTTGTTATTGTTTTTGGGCTGATTTGGTTTCATGAAATCAGACCTAAAAATCCATGAAGTTCATGAACACTGCAACAGAAAAATGTGCTCTGTAGTACGCACAAGAAGCTGTAATTTGGAACTACTTTCGGAGTTATTTCAGTGGTGTAGAAACTGTCTTGTACTCCATAAATAATCGCATATCAGTTTTGGGACTGATGGGGTAATTTTCAACACACTGAAGCCTTCTAACGAGGGCTGGAATCGCATATCCAATCTGTTAGGAAACATAATCCATAATATATTTATATGTTTGTCATTTTAGGATCTAACCATACATGTATTACTAGTCTTAGATTTATTTACATGCTAATTGAAATAAATCTAAATTAACCACAACATAATTGCATACCTTTTATGCTTGTAGAGACTTCTTAATCAAACTTAATTGATTGTTTAACTCAATAAGCAAATGGTATTATTTATAGGAGGGAAACCAAGTCATTATTAGCTCACATGCATGAATTACTATTAATCCTTCATTTCTATGTAATCACATGTATTTGGATGCATAATGACTTTCTCTAACCCATCCAAAATTGTTACCATCATGGGTGTACCATATGTTCCCCATTTAACATTTTACTAATTGTTGTCACTTAACAACTCTTGTTGTTACTTAATTATTTGATTAACAACTCTTGTTGTTTACTTAGTAATGAAATCATTACTAATTGTTGTTATTTAACAACACCACATAATTAACTTAATAATTTCCAACATGAATTATTACTAATTGTTGTTATTTAACAACACCAAATAATTAACTTAATAATTTCCAACATGAAATTATTACTAATTGTTGTTATTTAACAACACCAAATAATTAACAACAATTAATTTCCAACATATCCCACTCACACATGATGAGATCAACAATTTTTTTTATCTCTACAAGAATAATTCATACTTAGCAATTGTGTCATGCGACCAACATATTTCGAGAGCTCACTTGCTATACATCTGTTAGGAATATATAGCCGCTCGAAAAATGGATAGAACCATAGTGGATTATGTATGCAGTATCCTCGATCATTTATCACATTAAATCTCTATCGATCTCTTTTCGAATGTAATATTTATTTTGTATTCACAATTATGTTTGATCACATAGAATAACATAATTGGTCGACCAGTGAATACAAGCTAATGTGATATTACTCATATAATGATCTTTCTCCTTTCTGGAATCTCTCAACTTTGATTCAATTCGCTTTTCCAGAGATGTCCTTTCGGATCGAATCTCTCATGTTCCTTCAGCAACATTCCAAGATAACAATCATCAAATCTAAGTTTTAAGAAGCAGATAATAGTCTAAAGGGTACAATTTGAGATTGAAATAATCTCAAGGGTCTCACACAATATCAAGACTGAGATATTTACTTGTATTACCCTCAATAGCCGCAAATGTACACATGGTATGAAAACATGTCCTACGGTATTCTCTCATTTCCCATGGAGCGCATGTCTCATAAAATACCGTACAGATTATAGTTCAGACAAACACAATGTCTAACTCATAACTGACATTAAGACAAGTAAGGTGAAACGAACTTATTCATCTTAGGTCATATCACAGAGAAAGTGACCTCATAATGACATTACTTAATTTTCAAGCTTGAGCTCTCTAAATTATCACTCAGATAATTAGCTTAAAAATTTGTCTCATCTCTCATTAACATAAAGTAATGGAGGCGATTGCCCGTGTGAGAGGGCTAATCATTCCCTTGTCCGACATACTTCTCATACTAACGAATAATATATTTGTTTAAACATGTATCAACATAATAACATGTAAGCACTGAACACAAATATCAATGAGTATTAACATTAGTAAACATTATTTGGGAAAAATGTATATCATAATATGTAAGCACATTAACATCTACGCAATCCCTGAGTTTTTACATGTCTAACAAAGACATCTCTAGGAACAGGCTTGGTCAATGGATCTGCTACCATTTCTTGCGTAGAAATGTACTTCATGTTTACCTCTTCTCGTGCAACTATGTCTTTCACAAAGTTATATTTGGTATCTATATGTTTCGATTTACAATGGAATTTTGGGTCTTTTGTGTAGGCTATTGCTGCTTCACTATCACAGTTAACTAATACTGGACCAGAAGCTTCATTTGACATACCTAAATGATCCAAGTACCTTTTCAACCACACAGCCTCTTGTACTGCTGATGAAAAGGCCACCAATTCAGCCTCCATTGTGGATAAGGCTATACAAGATTGTTTCTTACTGCTCCATGAAATGGCAACATTGTTTAGCAAGAAAACAAAACCGGAGGTAGATTTTCTTTCATCTAAATCTCCTCCCCAGTCAGCATCAGTATAGCCTCTCAATTGCAGATTATTTCCTTGATAACACAATGAGTAATCAGTTGTCCCTCTCAGATACCTAAATATTCTTTTAACTGTTTTCCAATGTGCCAGTTCTGGATTGGATTGGTATCTACTTACCATTCCAACAGCGAAACAGATATCAGGTCTTGTACACAACATTGCGTACATTAAACTTCCAACTGCATTTGCATAAGGAACTTTCTTCATTTGTTCCTTTTCCTGTGGAGTTTTATGACACAATCTACGACTCAAAGCTTCATTTTTCATGATAGGAGTATCAATGGGTTTGCAAGACTGCATTTGGAAGCGTTCAAGAATTTTCATTATATATGACTCATTTGAAAGAGATAATAAATTCTTTGAACGATTTCTTGAGATCTTAACCCCAAGAATATATGCAGCTTCACCCATATCTTTCATCTCGAAGTTAGATGATAACCATTCTTTAATGTGTTTTACAAACTCCTTATCATTTCCGGCTATAAGTATATCATCCACGTACAAAGATAAGATAATGAACTTATCTTTATCTCTCTTGGTGTACACACAATGATCCTTATCTATCATTGTGAAATCATTCGAAATGATTGTATTGTGGAATCGTATATACCATTGTCTAGACGATTACTTGAGACCATATATAGACTTTAAAAGTCTACATACTTTCTCCTTTTCATTTTCTTTTATGAAACCTACTGGTTGTTCCATGTAGATCTCTTCATCAAGTTCTCCATTAAGAAAAGCAGTATTTACATCCATTTGATGTAATTCTAGATCCATACTTGCTACTATAGCCAGAATCAAGCGAATTGAGGTAAACCTTACAACAGGTGAAAAAGTCTCTTCATAGTCAATTCTTTCCTGTTGTGTATACCCTTTTGCTACAAGCCGTGCTTTATATCTTTCGATATTGCCATCGTATTACGCTTTATTTTAAGAACCCATTTGTTCTTAACAGTTTTGCGTCCTTTGGGTAGATCAACCAATTCCCAAACTTGGTTGGACCTCATTGACTCCATCTCTTCTTCCATTGCTTTCATCCATTTTTCCCTAGCAGGACACTGAAGAGCCTCTCTTATGTTTCTAGGTTTCTCATCTCTGAGGTAGAATCATAAAGGTTTCTCCTTCGATATCGAAACGACGTCGAGGAATGCCTATACGATTACTACGTCGCAATTGGGATTCTAGTGGTGGAACTGATTCCTCACTTTCGATATTATTCCCATTTGGATCGTGCACATTGCTCCCACTTGGATTATGTACATCACTCCCACTCGGATCACGTAAATGAGACTTGTGTGAAACTAATTCATCATTTTGAGATTCATGTGAAACAGATTCATCATGTTTTCTCAAATTTCTCTCATTACTCCCACTTGAATTAGGTATACCCAAGTGTTCACCAATCATGTGATCCATGTGATCTTGAGTTTCATATATAGATAAATCTTGACCTATCTCTCCCTGCTTAGGAAAATCATTTTCTAAAAATGTGATGTCTCGTGATTCAAATTCTGTCATGCCTCCACTTTCATGTTCACCTATGCAAACATATCCTTTTGATTGTTCAGAATATCTTATGAAGATACTATTTTTTCCTCTTGGGCCAACTTTCCTGCTTTCGTGAGAATGCACATGAACATAAGCCGCACAACCCCAAGGTTTTAGAAAGTGAATATATGGTTTACGACCTGTCCATAACTCATATGGTGTGGTGGACACAGATTTAGATGGCACTCGGTTAAGTACATATGTGGCAGTTAATAATCCATCACCCCAATAGGTTATAGGCAAATTTGCTTGTGCCATCATAGACCTAACCATCTCAAGAAGAGTTCTATTTCTCATTCCGCAACACCATTTTGTGTGGGAGTAGCAGGAGTAGTCAACTGACGACTAATTCCTTTTTCATCACATAATTATCTGAACTGATCAGATAAGTACTCACGACCATGGTCAGTGCATAGTGCTTTAATTTTATTGTCTAATTGATTTTCTGTTAAATTCATAAATTTCTTGAAACATTCTAATGCTTCGGATTTATGAGCAATCAAATAGACATAACCAAAGCGTGTAAAATCATCTATGATTGTGATAAATAAGATGCTCCATGCCTTGCCCTGACATTCATTGGACCACATATATCTGAATGAATTAATTGTAATGGATATTCTGCTCTAGTCCCTTTTCCAAATGGTTTTCTCGCAGTTTTTCCTGCCAAGCAATATTCACAGGTTGACAATTCCACCTTCTCAATATTTCCCAGAAAGCCTTCTTTGGCTAATCTGGTCATTCTTTGCTGGCCAATGTGGCCAAGTCTAGCATGCCACACAGTTACATCACTATCATCACTGACAGATGAAGTAACAAATGAAAACCGGAATTGTGATTAAAATATTCAACATGTAATACAATAAAACCATCTAGAAAATAACCAGAACCATAGTGTATTGTACCTAAGTAAAAATCAACACCAAATTTATGGAAGTTCAAATTGAAACCTAAATTAACCAAAACCAACACAAAGACTAAATTTCGACGAATTTGTGGAGCAAAGAATACATCATGTAGTAGTAAAGTTTTTCCACCATGCATGACTAACTTCCATGTTACTATGCCTTTGACTTCAACCCGTGAGTTGTTGCAAACATATATCCACTTCACCCCAGGTGAAATTCGTCGAAATTCCACGAAGGCATCTTTATCCTTCGCTACATGGTCTGTGGCTCATGAGTCTACAGTCCACAAAGGATTAGATTCAGTTAGAAAGATTGAACTTGAAACACATATTTCATTTAAATATGCACGAAAGGTATTCACCTTTTTAGGCTCAGTGCAGTCACGAGCAAAATGACCTTTCTTACCACAGTTAAAACATTTAACCTTTGCCATGTTTTTCTTTTTGGTAGGACGTTTTCCTTTCCCATGTTGATTGGTTTTCTGTTTCTTTCCTGGCTTGGAAGAATTTTGTTCTTTTCCGAACTGGAACCCACCACCATGAAACTTTCTTTTCTTCTTGAAACCCCCAGGTTTGCTAGTTTCTGTCATATACACTTCAGTATTTAACTTAGCGGCCGCGAGTCGGTCGCTTTCTAATTCAAGGTGACGTCTAGCATCATCAAAGGTTTTGATGCTCTCATTGTGGGTCAAATGCATCTTCATATGCTCCCAGCTATTTGGAAGAGAACGAATGACCGCTTGGACTTTCTGTTCATCTATAAGAACATGTCCAACATCTGCCAGTTCAGTAATCATGTTTGACATTTGCCTCAAGTGTTTTGACATAGTGAACTCAGGACGTTTCTTGTATGTGTCAAACTTGATTGTCAGTGACCTGAGTTTGGTTATTGAGGTACTACCAAACTTTTCAGCTAGTGTGGACCACATGTCCTTAGCCATGTCATATTTCCTGAACTCTTTCATTAGGTCATTATCCATACTGCTCAGCAACGTAATGCAGGCAATGGAATTCTTTTTCTTCCAGGCCTCATAAGCCTCTCGGTCTCGCCTGTGTTGGGCCGTAGTGCCATGTTCAGGTTCATCCATGCTCATTTTCAAAGTTTCAAGAACCTCTTGTTCTTCTAGCACATATTGGATTTTCATACTCCAAATTTCATAATTATCGCCATTCAGTTTCTCACCCTTGTTGAGTTCAGCAATAATGAACTTTGTTGCGGAAGCCATATTAAAAACACAAAGTTTCTACAGACATTCATGCACAATTGTTAATACTTTTGTTTATTTTATCATGAAACGAATTATGTTTAATAAAAATCTTCAATGGGGTTGGAGTCAAAAGTCCACTATGTGTCCAATCATCATCCAATTACCCAATGTAAAAATATTATCAACATAATCAATCATGTAAAATCATTTTCTAAAAATTACATAAATTCTTAGAACATCTTAATCATGCGATAATTGTACATGACAATCATTGATTTAATTACATAAATTAAATTCAACATGAAACATTCATACATATAAATACAATATTTACATGCCGTGAAGTAATAAACAATTACACACATAAACATTAACATAGTTTTATCGTAGAAAAAACTAATATCTAACACTTAAAACTTTTCCGATTCTAGTGTTCCAACGAATAAATGTCTTAGGATAAGAATCCTTAAATTCTTGTGGCAACTCGTAATTGATCTTGGACAACCATGGGAAACCTATAGCAAATTTTGGATCCTTGCAACGTTTTAGGGACATCGAAGGACAAAAAGTATTATTTGCCTTATGCCGTAGATACTGAACCGCTAACCTCTCAATGGCTTTATTATAAGGAACATGTTTTTCCTCACGTTTTACTAATATCCAAATACGAGTAAGTTGTTTTTGTCATATCTTGGGGAGAGTGTTTCTCAGTAATCTGAATCTATTCGGCTGTCCTATCCAATTACCTGCCCAGATAGACTCCTGTAACATGTTATTGAAAGTGATGATATGCGAAATCATATCATCGCTTTCACTCATTTATTTATCCATTTCCACCAACATGTCTAATATCATCTTCTGGTCTGTGGGTGTCTTAATCACTTTTGCAATTCTTTGAATAATCGCTATGATTTTTCTGAAACAAATACAAGAAAAAATCAATACAATGAAACACAAAGTTACATTGACTAAAATAAACATCACAAAGATATTCATTTTCATAAACACAAAGTTTATATGATAAAACAAATTATCGTGGTCGATTAAAACATTTTGCACAAAGGATTAGACTTTTAACTATGACGGATCGGAATTACCGAAGCAAACCGATACAGACATGACCAACACAGGTCAACACGGATGGCCACGCGCCATTCACGTGCCACAGGAGTGGCTCACGCGCCTCCACGCGCCGCCACGGGCTCCCACTCGCCCTCACGCGCTCTCACGCGCCGGCCAGTCTCGGCAGAGTTACCGCGTAGATGACATATCGTCCGCATGTTCCGTGACTGTACGACATGTCGGTTGTCAATTATAGGTGTAACCGACTTGTCGGTTGCATGATATATGGATGACATGTCGTCCATTTGAGCTCTAAGCGTACCACTTATCGTACACAATCGGACGACTTGTCGTCTGATTTTATAAATACCGGATGACATGTAGTACGGCTCTTCTGGGAGTTTTTTCTGGGTAAAAATAGATTCAACTAGCCAACTTCTAGGGTCCATATCTTTCTCAATTTTAATCCAAATTAAGCAAATGATATACCAAATTGAAGATCTCATGACCTAGTTTTCAAAACATATTTGAACATGCGATTATTAATTTTCTACAGAGAGTTATTACGGCCCAAAGTTGGAAGAAAAACATTTTTTAAAAACAAAAACCAGAAGCATTTTCAACATTTTTCATACATGTTCATTCAATTTTTGTGTAATCCAACTAGAATAAATGCATTTAAGCTCTTGATACCAATGTTAGGAAACATAATCCCTAATATATTTACATGTTTGTCCTCTTAGGATCTAACCATACATGTATTACTAGTCCTAGATTTATTTACATGCTAATTGAAATAAATCTAAATTAACCACAACACAATTGCATACCTTTTTATGCTTGTAGAGACCTCTTAATCAACTTAATTGATTGCTTAACTCAATAAGCAAATGGTCTTATTTATAGGAGGAAAACCAAGTCACTATTAGCTCACATGCATGGATTACTATTAATCCTTGATTACTATGTAATCACATGTATTTGGATGCATAATGACTTTCTCTAACCCTTCAAAAAATGTTACCATCATGGGTGTACCATATGTTCCCCATTTAACATTTTACTAATTGTTGTCACTTAACAACTCTTGTTGTTACTTAATTATTTGATTAACAACTCTTGTTGTTTACTTAGTAATGAAATCATTACTAATTGTTGTTATTTAACACACCACATAATTAACTTAATAATTCCAACATGAAATTATTACTAATTGTTGTTATTTAACAACCAAATAATTAACTTAATAATTTCCAACATGAAATTATTACTAATTTTTGTTATTTAACAACACCAAATAATTAACAACAATTAATTTCCAACACAATCCTTTAATTTCCGTTCATTAAGAGAAAATAGAGAGAAAATTTCAAGTCCAATCCTGGGACATAGTTGCAAATTTCACTACGCAAAGATTTTCGTGAAGAGTTCGCGAGATCAACTCCTACATACTATACTAGAAAAGAATAATAATAAAGTTGATTCTTCTGTTTTATATTATTGAGTCAAATAATTGTTGGGGAATTATGTGTTATTAAACGAAATCAACATGCATCAAACAAATCAAAGAAAAACATAACACAATTACACTAACATGCCAATATCAAAACATAAACCCTAAACAATGAGAAAACCTGGAAAACGACGAAATTTTGTAGTCCAAGTCGAGTTGCCTCTATCCTTAAGAACTTATTAGCCCCGCCTCGGTGCTCTACGGATTTTGTGGCTAACGTCCTCCCAGAATTACTTGGATTCCTCTTGTTCAAGAGGCACTCATTAATAAGATCTTGAACTAGGATAATGGTGGACTCTCTCTTGACTCTAAAACAAAATGTATGAGTCTTTTCTTTTGGATGTTTAGAATGAACATGAAGGCTCCTAAATAAAGGTATGGAAAGGTGCCTTAAGGGCACCCTTTGGTTTGGGGTTTAACCCTCCTAAGGGTTATACCTCTTCCATGCACCATTTGGAGCCTAGAA
The DNA here is from genome assembly GCA_019454045.1 of Zanthoxylum bungeanum. Classification (NCBI taxonomy): domain Eukaryota; kingdom Viridiplantae; phylum Streptophyta; class Magnoliopsida; order Sapindales; family Rutaceae; genus Zanthoxylum; species Zanthoxylum bungeanum. Next base: position 2,931 of record SKCR01006814.1, on the reverse strand, counting down.
GTGTGTTCTTCTTATTTGGAGGCCATGTCCCTACATGTTTGTGCCCTTCCCATAGGGCACCACCCAAGGGACACGACCCTCCTTCATCCAAACCTAATATTTAAAGAATTTATAACAATCCCCCACAATTCTCAAAATATTCATGCAGACACTTAAGAGAGTTTCTGTGAAATAAAGCTGCATCAAAATAAGTAGCTTTCACCTTGAACCTTTCCTAGTGTATGAGAATCAGATTTACTTGGCGAACTAGTGACCCATAGTTTTGAACTGTTCCGCCGTTAGTGTAAACCAAGACAATTGCTAACACACAGTTTTACTTCGACCATTTCTTGTTCTACGGTTGTGTTCTTTTCGGCCATGAACATTGGTCCTGGATTCCTCAAGCACTTTAGAGAAATCAGCCTTTAAAATCCCATGGAAGCGACCTCACTTCTCACTTGAAATATGTGATATACTTTAAAGAGGTAATATGCCTTTACCCCTATTAGGACTCATATCATAATATAGTGATCTTTAAAAGCCTTAGCTTATCCTAGCCTTGACAGACAACACTCTGCGTCATTATCGGAATGGGAAAGAGTACAAAACTCTACAGTTCTTGTTTTGAATCGCACAAAGTTTCAGTTGTCCCTTTTGAACCTAGATCTTGGGATCTCCAGTCAGTTAGGTTGGGTTTCCACAATGACAATTCTTAATTTATAGGCTTCAAGCCCATTCCCCTCGATGACTTCACAACTTGCTCTCTATTAGTGTCCTAGACATGCCACAGGATCTCTAAGCGTGATTCGTGTGTTAATAATTAAAGAGAGTTGCGGAAAATACTCACAAAGATCGGTTGAAGTTCAAAACACAAGAAGATGAGAAGAAGAAGCTCGGCATAATGCAGTGAGCAGAAGAGAGAATTTTGCTTTGCTGTGAATAGTGAATTCATGCCAATTTCCAAAATTGACTTAGTTTAAATACTTGAGTTGAGTGTTGGAATTGGTTTGTGTAAATGACAAGTAAACCAAGTCTTTTACTCAACCTTTAACTTGCCAAATCCAACTTCACCATTAGTCCAACAATGATGAGGTCAAGTGGATCCCACCACTTATTAAATTCAAAATTTAATTCGGCTAATCCAACACGCAACTTCACTCAGGCCCGGGTTCGTTTAATTCCAAATTAAATGAATTTTCTGTCGCGACATAATTAAATTCAATTTAATTAAATAATAATGCCCACTAAAATTATTACGAACGTCGCTTACGAATTAATTCCAAATTAATTCGTTCACTTGAATTAAAATCCAATTTTAATTCCGCTTTGAAATACAATTTCATTTAATATATCCAATATATTATTTTCGCCTAAATAAATAAATTAAATAGAAAAATCCAATTTCATTATTAAATTTATTTTACCAATTAATTCCAAATTAATCGCGTTCTCTCTCTTCTAGTCGAATTAATCCCAGATTATTTCTTACCGCAATTAATCCCAGATTAATTTCTCTCTCTCATAATTAATCATAGATTAATTTTGTTAGAGTCCAATGTCATCGGTGAATCTTTAGGAGGCGACCCAAGAGATCCCTGGATATGTTGGCAATAAATACGGTTATCGGACTATCCGAATACGTGCGTACCCGGTACCACTTTCTTATCGATTTACAAGACATGGTTGGCTTCTAGCAAAGCACCGAGCCTACCCAATTCTCCAGAAATATTCTTTTAAATAATATATGATTTATATCAGGCGTAGTATACATAGTATTGCGTATTACGATCCAGTATCAGATATCACATACTATGCCTAGGGCTGGAGTTGTGTCTTCCCCTTACAAAGCATATATCGGATCATTAGCAACTAGTCTATTTATAATCAGAAAGTCATGACCTAGTCATACTTTCCCGATGGCTATAGCACTATAGAGTACCTGTTCTGTATCCCTGCGTGATCATCATCTCCATATGACTGAAGTGATACTTTCATCTTGACATCACACCCAATACACTATGATTCTCAGTATACCCAGAAGAGAGGTACACAGAACCTGTTAAAGCCCCGGATGACCAAAACCAAAGTATACTGATTGTTGCAAGTATTAGCGATGCAAGTCTCAGGTTAAGACACATATACACATACCCTGATTCAGATTCCCATAGACATATAGTCATACTACCAATGAGATCCCAAGGGATCTATCCAGAGTGAAGTTGTTCCCGTACCATCGGTAAACAGAACCTCATATTACACTTGCATGAGTATCCAATACCCAAAATATGAGAACTATGCCATTATGCCTCCATAATGCGCACAAGTGCAATACTAGTCTATTCCGCATTATCGATGTCCAGTCTCGATAATACTACTACTAAGGATATTTAATGATTAAACCTTACGTGGATTAATATTGTTTCATATCTTATTAATCTGGTGCTAATCATATGGAATTTTATCATTTATATATCCAGGTAATCCAATTACAAATGATAAAAGAGCAATTTCTTTTGTCACATAGTTAATTTTGTACAAGAACACCATGTTCTTTACAAAATAGTGATGCTATGGGTCAAAATTATCCAACAATCCCCCACTTGACCTATAGCCATTCACTCAAGTGTCCAACACCTTAACCATGTACGGTCGCTCAAATTTCTGTTGAGAAATAGCTTTCGTCAGCGGATTTGTAAGGTTATCATCTGATATGATTTATTCGATCATCACATCGCCACAATGTATGATCTAACGAATCAGATGAAACAGTTGAAGTACATACTTGGATAGTTGATGAGACCGCAGTACCTTAGCTTATGTTGTAGCCCAGCTCAGCTGCTAACATAACTACTCATAATCCAATTAGGAATTTATAGATCTAAAATGCTTCTTTTGCTGCCTCAACGCAGTAATATTCCACTTTTATTGTTTAATCGGCAACATTACCTTGCT
>SKCR01006813.1:0-13516 GCA_019454045.1 Zanthoxylum bungeanum | reverse complement strand
AAAACCATTTTCCTTAACGGAAACATTTTGGAGGATGTTTATATACATATCCTGACAAGCATTGTGTTCTTGGAACCAACGTTTTGATAAGATCATAATGGTATATGGTTTCATTCAAAATGATAATGATTCTTGTTATATATAAGAAGGTTAGTGGAGCGCACTGACAATGATTGTCCTATACGTTGATGATGTATTGGTTCTTAGCAATGACATTCCCATACTAAAATCGGTGAAAGCTTGGCTTTCATTAAAATTCTCCATGAAATTCTTGGTAGAGGCAACCTTTATTCTAGGAATAAGCATATACTGTGATAGATCTAAAATTTATTGGCAGTCTCCAAGAGCTCGTACTGTGACAAACATTTACGCGACCTGGTGTCTCATATGCTTTGAGCATCTGGAGTCACAATCAGGCCGATCCAAGTGATGGTCACTGGATTAATGTAAAGAACGTCCTTAAGTATCTTCGACGAACTAAGGATGCTTTCTTAGTATATGGAGAATGAGAACTTGAGGTGACTGGGTTCACCGATGCAAGTTTCCTAACCGATAAAGATGACTATAAGTCACAATAAGGGTATATATTTTATTTTAACAAGGGAATAGTGAGCTGGAAATCTTCCTAGCAAGATACTTTTGCCGATTCAACAAAAGCGGATTATATTGTTGTGGCTGAGGCAGCTAAAGAAACATTTTGGAACTATAAAATTCCTAATTGCATTAGGAGTAGTTATGTTAGCAGCTGAGCTGGGCTACAGCACAAGCTAAGGAATTACGGTCTCATCAATGATCCAAGTATGTTCTTCGAATGGTTTCATCTAATTCGTGAGATCATACATCGTGGCGATGTCAAGATCGAAAGATCGTTTTCGATGGTAACCTTGCAGATCCGCTGATGAAAACGATATCTCAACATAAGCATGAGCGACCTGTAATTAGTTCAGTTGTTGGACATTTAAGTGATTGGCTATAGGCCAAGTGAGAGATTGTTGGACAATTATGACCCATAGCATCACTATTTGTAAAAGACATCGTGTTTGTTGTACAAATTAAATATGTGACAAAGGAAATTGCTCTTTTATCATTTTGTAATTGGATTACTTGGATATATAAATAATAAAAGTCCATATGATTAGTACCGGATTAACAAGATATGAGACAGTATTAATCCACGAAAGGTTTAATCATTAAATATCCATAGTCGTAGTATTATCGAGACTGGACATCGATAATTCGGAATAGACTAGTATTACACTTGTGCCCGTTATGGAAGCTTAACGGCATAATTCTCATATATTTAAGTATTGGATACTTATGCAAGTTTGATAGGAGGTTCTGTTAGCCGTTGGACCGGGAACAGCTTCGCTCTGGATAGACCCCTTGGAATCCCGTTGGTAGTATGACTTTGTGTCTATGGGAATCTGAATCAGGGTAGGTATATGTGGTCTTAACCTGAGGCTTGCATCGCTAATACTTGTGACAATCAAAGTACTTTGGTTTTGGTCATCCGGAGCTTTAATAGGTTCTGTGTACGCCTCTTCTGGGTATACTGCAAATCGTAGTGTATTTGGGTGTGATGTTAAGATGGAAGTATCACTTCAGTCATATAGAGATGTTGATCACGCAGGGATACATAACTGGTACTCTTAAATGCTGCAGATATCGGGATAGTATGACTAGGTCATGATTATCCGATTACAGAGACTAGTTGCTAGTGATTCGATATATGCTTCGTACGGGGCAGACACAGTTCCAGCCTCAAGCCTAGCATGTGACAACTGATACTAGATAGTAACACACAATACCTAGTATACTATGCCTGATAAAGATTATATATTCCTCGTTGAATATTTCTGGAGAATTGGTAGGCACGGTGTTTTGCTAGAAGCCGACCATGTCTTGTAAATCGGTAAGAACGTGGTACTGGGTACGCATATGTTCGGATGGTCCGATGACCGCATCTACTGCTTGTTAGACATTATGTCCCATAGCGTCACTGTTTGTAAATGATATTGTATTATTGTACAAAATTAACTATGTGATAATGAAATTGCCTTTTGCCATTTTGTAAATATTATTTACTTTGATTTATAAATGGCGAAAGTCCATATGATTAGTACCTGGACTGAGAATGATATGAGACAGTATAAGTCCCCAAAGGTTTAATCATTAAATATCCCTAGCCGTAGTATTATCGAGACTGGACATCGATAATGCGGAATAGACTAGTATTGCGCTTGTGCACGTTGTGAGGGCACAACGGCATAGTTCTCATATATTTAAGTATTGGATACTTATGCAAGTGCGATAGGAGGTTGTGTTTTACCGATGGTACGGAAAACAGCTTCGATCTGGATAGACCCCGCGGAATCCCATTGGTAGTATGTCTGCGTGTCTATGGGAGGCCGCATCAGGGTAGGTGTATATGGTCTTAACCTGAGACTTACATCGCTAGTACTTCCGACAATCGGTAAACTTTGTTTTGGTGGTTGGGAACCTTAACCGGTTCTGTGTACACCTCTTCTGGGTTTATCGAGAATCGTAGTGTACTGGATGTGATGTCAAGATGGAAGTATCGCTTCAGACATATGGAGGCGATGATCACGCAGGACACAGAACTAGTACTCTATAAAAGGTTGCAACCGTCGGGACAATATGACCAGGTCAGGATTGTCCGATTTAAAGAGACTAGTTGCTTGATGTCCGATATATGTTTCGTACGGGGCAGACACATCTCCAGCCCCAGGCCTAGCATGTGATCATCCGATACTGGATCGATGTACGCAATACTACGGTACTACGCTTGATATAGATCTTATATTCCTATAAGAATATTTCTGGAGAATTGGGTAGGCATGGCGCTTTGCTAGAAGCCAACCTTGTCTTGTGAATCGGTAAGAACGTAGTACGAGGTACGTGCGTGTTCGGATTATCCGACGACCGTATTTACTGCCAACATATTCGGAGATCTCTTGGGTCGCTTCCTGAAGATTCACCTATGATATTTGATTCGAACTTAATTAATCTTGGATTAATTGCGGAGAAACTTTATCTCGGATAAAGTGCCTTATTTAGAGTGAGGACGATTAATTTGGAATTAATCGATAAAATTATTATATTCGATATAATAATTGAAATTCGATTTCGACGCGAAATTAAAATTAGATTTTAATTCGGGCATACAAGTTAATTTAGAATTAATTCGTTAGCGACGTAAATAATAATTTCGCTAGGAGCGATTATTTATTTAAATTCGATTTAATTAACGTCGCGACGCAATTCGGTATTTCGGAAATATCGAATCCGAACGCGTGAGTGGACGTGGGCCCACTTTCATTTGGAAACGTGTGGGGCCCACTTGACACATGTCATTATATGTATTATTTTATTGATAATGCATTGCATGGTGATAGTGTATAATACACTCTAATGTTATGCATGGAATTTGAGTGTTTGACACTCTAAGCCTTTGCATGGCTTGTGTCATAGATTTATTATTATTTAATAAATATTATGGCATAAATATAAATTGATTTTTGGTATCAAAAAATCAATAAGAACAAAAAGAAAAATTCTCTCTTCTCTCTCTTTGATGACCGAAAACTGCATGCAGTTTTGGTCTTCATCTTCTTCAATTTTGGTTGCCAAAAGCTTGAAGAAAGGCTTGTTGTTTGGAACATCTTCTCACATGCAAGGCTAGCACCATCAAGGGATCAAAAGAGGTGATAGGGAAACCATCATAGAGCAAGGAATACACAAAGCTTGGAGCTTCCTACTTCTTGTCTTCCTTGGCCGAATCATCCCAACCTTGGAGCTTCCATTTGGTTTGATTTTTCTTCATCAACATAACATTGTAAGTATGATTCCGCCATACTTCATGTTTATATATATTCTTTGTTGTATTTCTTATATGCTTAATCTTTCCTTGGGACATATTATAGAAACCAACACTGCTAACATATCCAGAGATCTCTTAGGTCGCTTCCCAAAGATTCACTGATGACATTTGACTCGAACAAAATTAATCTGGGATTAATTATGAGAGAGAAAATTAATCTGGGATTAATTATGAGAGAGAAAATTAATCTGGGATTAATTACGGCAAGAATTAATCTGGGATTAATTATGAGACAGAAAATTAATCTGGGATTAATTGCGTCAAGAATTTATCTGGGATTAAAAAAGTCTATAAGAGAGAACGCGATTAATTTCGAATTAATCAGTAAAGTAAATTTAATATTGAAATTGGATTTTACTATTTAATTTATTTAATTGGGCTAAAATATTATATCAGATATATTGATTGAAATTTGATTTCAATACGGAATTAAAATTGGATTTTAATTCAAGTGAACGGATTAATTTAGAATTAATTCGTAAGCGACTTTCGTACAAAATTTGCTAGCCTTTATTATTTAATTAAATTGTATTTAATTACGTAGCGACGGAAAATTCGTTTATTCGGAATAAACAAACCTGAGCCCAAAGTGTGTTGTGTAAGCCAAGAAGATTAGGAATTAAATGGGTGCGACCCATGACTTACATCAAAAGTCACTATTTGTGATGTTGGTGGTTGAAATAGTAAATGTGGCATTTACTTCTCATATCTACCACCACTTTGAAAGTCAACACACAATTTTTAACTTTGGTATTAGTTTTTTTGAAAACTATTATTCCTCATTCTCTCTCTTTGGGCGTGAACTTGCATTTTCTCTCCATTGATTTTGCTTCAAAAATCTTAGAAGCTAGCACTTAAAGGAGTCTTGTGAGGTGATAGGGAAACTCACCCTTGAGTTTGGAATTCAAATCAAAGGCTTGGAGCTTCTACATCCATGGAATTTTTGAAATCCTAAATCCGATCAATGTGAGTATTTCCGCTACTTTCACTTGATGTATTCACATTAGAATCATGTTAATAATCCTTGGGATGCGTTAGACACACTAACTATAACAACACGTGCTGGCCAGGACGGAATTCTCACTGGAGGATTTGTTTGTCATGCCACTGTTTTGTTCGTTGTTTATAGATCTTGGCATTCTCATAAGCATCATTACATAATTCTGTCATTTCATTTAGTTGAAGGAGGTGATGGTCACCTGCTGCCTTTCGATCGAAATCAAATTTTTAACCGCCCAGAAAGCACGATGCTCCAATTCAACTGGCAAGTGAAACGCCTTTCCAAACACCAATCGGTGTGGTGACATCCCGATAGGCTTTTTAAAAGCAGTCTGATAAGCCCATAAGGCATCATCAAGCTTCATGGCCCAATCCTTTCGGTTGATATTCACCATTTTCTCAAGAATCTATTTGATCTCCCGATTAGATACTTCAACTTGGCCATTAGTTTGTGGATGACAACCCAATACAACTTTATGCTTCACACCATATTTTACAAGAAGAGCATTGAAAAGCTTATTGCAAAAGTGTGTCCCTTCATCACCCAAGATGGATTTTGGGGTACCAAATCTGGTAAAGATGTTCTTTTGTATGAACTTGATGACAACCCTCGCATCATTGGTAGATGTTGCAACAACTTCCACATATTTGGATACATATTCAACTGCTAATTAAATATATGTTTGGCCAAATGAAAAAGGCAATGGTCTCATAAAATAAATTCCCCATACATCAAAGATATCGACCTCTAAGATGTTAGTTAAAGTAATTCCTGGCGCTTGGAGATATTTCTGAGTCGTTGGCAACGATCACAAGTTTTGATAAAATGATAGCTATCTCTAAAAAGTGTTGGCCAATAAAATCCAGATTGAAGTACCTTAGCAACAGTTCTTGTAGCTCTAAAATGTTCTCCATAAAGGGGCAAAATGGCATTGACTAAGGATTTCTTTGACTTCTTCAGCTGGGACACATATCCGGATTATGTGATCTGGGTGTTGGATAATATGACCCATAGCGTCACTATTTGTACAGATCACGGTGTTGTTGTACAAATTAACTATGTGACAAGGAAATTGCACTCTCATCATTTGTGATTAGATCACCATAGATGTATAAATGAAGATAGGTCCATATGATTAGTTCCTGGATTGAGATGATATGAGACAGTATCAATCCCCGAAGGATTAATCATTAAATATCCCTAGCCGAAGTATTATCGAGACTGGACATCGATAATGCGGAATAGGCTAGTATTGCACTTGTGCGCGTTGTGAGGGCACAACGACATAGTTCTCATATATATAAGTATTGGATACTTATGCAAGTGCGATATGAGGTTGTGTTTCACCGATGGTACGGGAAACAGCTTCGCTCTGGATAGACCCCTCGGAATCCCATTGGTATTATGACTATGTGTCTATGGGAGGCCGAAATCGAGGTAGGTGTGTATAGTCTTAACCTGAGACTTGCATCGCTAATACTTGCGATAATCGGTAGACTTTGGTCTTGGTGGTACAGGGCTTTAACCGGTTCTGTGTACACTGCTTCTAGGTTTATCAGAGAGTCGTAGTGTATTGGGTGTGATGTCGAGACGGAAGTGTCACTTCAGTCATATTGGAGTTGATGTCACGCAGGATACGGTACTAGTGCTCTTGAGTGTTGCGCAACCAATCGAGATATTGTGACCAGGTCATGTATATCCGATTATAGAGACTATGTTACCAGACATCCGACATGTGCTTCGGACGGGGCAGACACTTATCCAGCCCCAGCCCTAGCACGTGATTATCCGATACTGGGCCGATATACACAATACTACGGTATACTACGCTTGATACAGATCTATATATTCCTGTAAGAATATTTCTGGAGAATTGGGTAGGCATGGCGTTTTGCTAGAGGCTAACCTTGTCTTGTAAGTCGATATAAACGTAGTACGAGGTACTTACGTGTTCGGACAGTCCGACGATCGTATTTACTGCCAACATATCCGGAGATCTCATGGGTCGGTTCCTGAAGATTCACCGATGACGTATTACTCGCACTTTGATTAATCTGGGATTAATTAGAAGAGAGAGATAAAATTAATCTGGGATTAATTCGATGAGAGAGAAAATTAATCTGGGATTAATTACGGAGATATTTTATCTCGGATAAAATATCGTTAAAGAGAGAGAACGATTAATTTGGAATTAATCGATAAAATTAATATATTTGATATATTAATCAAAATTGGATTTCGACGCGGAATTAAAATTAGATTTTAATTCGGGCGAACGAATTAATTTAGAATTAATTCGTTAGCGATGTGAATAGTGAATTCGCTAGGCGTAATCACTTAATTACGACGCGACGGAAAATTCGTTAATTTGGAATTAGCGAACCCGAGCCCGAGAGTGATTGTGAGCGATTCGCATTTCGAATTCGAGCGCGGCACGCGAGTCACATCAAGCGTCAAATCGCTAGTCGCGTCAATCGTCAAATCAATTGTCACTTTGAGTGATGTGACTTGACAATATGTCACTTTATTAAAGTGAATAGATGTGATGTGAAAAGTGATGTGATATGACTAAAGTATAAAGTAATTGTGGGAATATGAAAAGGTTTGGAATATTATATGTTTTATTTATTTTGGGAAAATAAATGAATAATATATATTACTTTTTCTTTTCCCTTTTACTATTGATTCGGTCCTCTCTCTCTCACATACAGTACACGGTTTCTCTCATCTCCCTCTCTTTTCTTCTTCATCTCCTTCACGCATGGTGCGATTTTTTCTCCTTTTGTTCTGGTTTGACCGAAGCATTTGAGAAGCAAAAGAAGAATACAAGTGCTAGCACACACCTTGAGTGATACATAGGTGATAGGGAAGTGATTCCGTGAGCATGGAAGCTTGAAGCTTTGAGTTTCAATGGAGCTCATCAATGGCCGAACATGGAGAAGGAAGCGAAACCGTCCAAACCGAGCAGCCCACTGCCTTGGAGAGCTGTTGCCGTGAGCTTGGAGGATGCAAAAACGCATCTTGTTCTTCACATCATCAAAACCGAAATTCAATGTGAGTATATTCCGCACCTCCTTTGATGTGTTCATATGTGGTTTTTTATGCATGATTTGTGATCCTTGGGACTTTGATTTGAACTCTTTTAATGGTATCTTGAGCTTTTGATGCATGAAAACCGAATTAGGGTTCTTGAGCAAATTTGGGGCTTTTTGATTTTAGCTTGATTCTGACAAATTGATTGTGTAAGAATGTTTGTATATGATCTAATTTGAGTTATATGTAATCAATTTGATAAAAAATTGATTGGATTGATTTTCCCCAATTTGCTTATTTTTGGTCAAAACTTTGATTTGGGTAAACTCGATTTAGGCATGATTTGGTTGAATTGTTTGATGAAGTATGCTTGAATGAGGTTGAATTGAAGTTGTGCATGATCAGCTTCAAGAAAATTGGATTAGATCAATTTTCCCCAATTCTTTAGGTTGAACATGAAACTTGAAATTGGGTAAAATGTGTTTGAGCATGTTTTAATTGAATTAGATGTTTAAGTATGCTTAAAACATGTTTAATTGAGATTGTGTGTTATCAATTTCATGAAATTGGATTGGATTCAATTTTCCCCAAATTGAAGGCTTGGCCGAAAATTGCATAACCCTAATGTCTTGGTAATTTTGTTTTGTTGATCATTGGATGACTTAAAACAATTGGTTAATGTTGTTTTGAAGTTCAATTGGATTGAATTTTGATTTAGAACATTTTTTCCCTTTTAAAGTGGCTTGGCCGAATCTTATGAACATGAAATTCTTTGTGATTTTTTGTTTTAATTCATTGGATGAATTGAATTGATTTGGGAAATTAAGATTGTGGACTCAATTGGATTGAAACGAATCGAATTGAAAAACCCCTAATTGCCGAGACTTGATAGCATGTTAATTGGGTTTGATTTTGATTGAATTGTGTTGGACACTATTTGGTTGTTTAAGTGCATGATTAAATAGGCTAATTGATGTTTTAGAAATGTTAATTGGGTAATTGATTATGTAATACACTTAGGTTAATTAATTGTGAAATTTGGAATTTTATAAGTTAATTAATTTGGGCTTGATTTTGGAAATTGGGCTTGTTAGGTTGTAATTGGGCTTTTGGGCTTTGTTGTAACAAAGTTGGGTTTAGGCAAAATTGGTTGGATCCAATTAGGCCCAAAACCGAATCCAAAGTCCAATTATGACTTAATGGACCTTAATTATTTAATTGGGCCTAATGGGCCAAAATTAATTTAAAGGCTTATGGGGTAACTCCTGGATTGGATTTTGGTTGTTCGGTTTGATCCGAGTTGACCAAAAGTCCACGCCTATAGAAATTAATTAAAAGCCCATTGGACTTTAATTAAATAAAACATTAGATGTTAGTCGGGCTTTGAGACCCGTTCCGATTAAATTTGGAATTTAAGTCGTAAAGGTTCGTTAATAAAGGTGTAATATTTATTTGGAATTAAATAATGAATTAGAATTAAATACGTATTAAATTGGATTTAATTATGTAATTTAATTTAATTCGTAGAAATTGTACTTTGAGTACGTGTTCGCAAAACGAGTTTGACTCGAACAAAAAATCAAATCTTTGTTTGAACATTGGATGATCACTAATATTCAAGATTAATTAATTTGATTGATTGATTGATAACATGCTTGTATGAATACATGGTTGTGATGTTTGAATAATGTATATCGGATGGATATTAGTCGGGTTGGGCGATTTGGAAATTGTAATAAATTTGATTTATTAAATTGGACCTGCGTGTCCAGCCTTATCTCCTATTTCTTTGTATTCTCTTCTCACCTATTCCCCTCCATGTAAAAGAGGTTTCTTTAGAAGTGTAGTGTAACGGGTAGAAGTAATACAAGTGCTAGCGGGAGAGAGAAAGTGAGAGATTTGATCTAGGATCAATGTAAAATATCCATCCGCATATCATTATTATTTTATTTCATACTCGCTTTATTATGTGTTTAGAATGCATGCTTAAGGGTGTATGATGATGAGACCTTAACAAAGATAATTAAATTGGTAGCCAATTTGCACGCGAAAAACCCTCGTTAAATATCATGCGTTTTTCCTTCCATTGAGTGATTCTTACTCAAGATCCGAGATTGGCAAGGGTTGTTGGCCAAAGTCAAGCCCTTGTCCATCAAAGATGTGTTTTAATCACGAGGCTTTGTTCCATATCGGTGTCGTGTCCAAGTTGTGGTTTGTTGGCCAAAGTCAATACCACTTCTTGTCCATTGACATTGATTACGAAGCTTCCATGTCAATGGGTCCGCGCTTGACTGGGATCACTAGGTTTGTTGTGCAAAGCCAAGGCCTAGTTGATTCAGAGGAAAAAGGTTAGGGTGTATACATTCGATGTATAGGCATATATAAGATATATGTTTGGGACTTGGATGTCCACCTACTGGATCTAGGAGTTGGGTGAGATCCAATTGATCTTCGAGATCTACCTAGTTAATTATCATACATTTGTTGGCCATAGTCAAGATTGTGTGATATTAACGGGATCCTAGCCCACTAGGAAACACGGTTTTCCGAGTACTCGACAGAGGGTTAGAGGCTCGACGAAAAATAGTGGGAGGCAAGAATTGAATTTGCAATACTCGTTCAATTACTCGCCGTATGCGCTCATTTAAATTATTTCGTCATTAGATTAAATGTTAGTTAGACTAATATTTAATTGTTTGTTTTGATTAAACAGTTGGACTGTATTATACTTGATTATATATAATTGGATTATATTAATCAATATATTTGAATTAATTAATTTCAGTTTACAGTTGATTTTATAATTGGATTATAGTAATCAATGTAATTGAGGTTAATTAATTTGGATTATATTTGATTATATAGTTGGACTATTATAATCATCATAATATATAAAGTACCACTAATCGTTGATTAAATAGTTGGACTATTGTAATCAAGATAAAATTGAAAAGTTGGATATTTAAACTATTAAATTTAACTATTAAATTTAACTATTAAATTTAACTATTAAAAATCAATTCAACTATTAAATTTATTTTACCGATTAATTATAAATTAATCACGTTCTCTCTTCCCTACGTATTTAATCCCAAATTAAATTTTGCCGCGATTAACCCTAAATTAATTTTATCTCTCATAATTAATTCTAGATTAATTCTATTCGAGTCAAGTATCATCGGTGAATCTTTGGGAAGCGACCCAAGAGATCCCTGGATATATTGGCAGTAAATATGGTTGTCAGACTATCCAAACACGTGTGTACCTCGTACCACGTTCTTACCGATTTACAAGACATGGTTGGCTTCTAGCAAAGCACCGTGCCTACCCAATTCTCCAGAAATATTCAACAAAGAATATAAAATCTATATCAGACATAGTATACCATGTATTGCGTATTACGATCCAGTATCGGATGTCACATGCTAGGCCTGGGGCTGGAATTGTGTCTGCCCCGTACGAAGCATATATCAGATCACTAGAAACTAGTCTCTTTAATCGGATAATCATGACCTAGTCATATTATCCTGATAGCTGCAGCATATTAGAGTACTAGTCCTGTATCTCTGCGTGATCATCTTCTCCATGTGACTAAAGTGATATTTCCGTCTTGACATCACACCTAATACACTACGATTCTCAGTAAACCCAGAAGAGGCGTACACAGAACCTATTAAAGCCTCGGATGACCAAAACCAAAGCGTACTGATTGTCGCAAGTATTAGCGATGCAAGTCTCAGGTTAAGACCAAATACACCTACCCTGATGCGGATTCCCATTGACATATAGTTATACTACTAATGGGATTCCAAGTGGTCTATCCAGAGCGAAGCTGTTCTCGGTCCAACGGCTAATAGAATCTCCTATCACACTTGCATAAGTATCCAATACTTAAATACATGAGAATTATGCCGTTAAGCTTCCATAACGCGTACAAGTGCAATACTAGTTTATTCCACATTATCGATGTCCAGTCTCGATAATACTACGACTAGGGATATTTAATGATTAAACGGTTCATGGATTAATATTGTCTCATATCTTATTAATCCGGAACTAATAATAAGGACTTTTATCATTTATATATATCAAAGTAATCTAATTACAAAATGATAAAATAGCAATTTCCTTTGTCACATAGTTAATTTGTACAAAAACCATAATGTCTTTTACAAATAGTGATGCTATGGGTCATAATTGTCCAACACCTAAGAGGTATGGGTTTATGATCTCACCTCATGTAGATATCAATCTTATGGAGGAAGACGAACTGACTACGTATGAGGAAATGATACAAGGTATCGACTCCACTTTATGGCAAGGTTCCATGAAGTTCGAAATGGATTCCATGTATACCAACCAAGTTTGGACACTAGTTGATGTACCAGAAGGCATTGTGCCTATTGGTAGTAAATGGGTCTTCATGGTCAAGACATACATGGATGGCAACATACAAACGTACAAAGCTAGGCTTGTAGCGAAAAGGTATTGTCATCAACATGGTTTCAATTACGACAAAACCTTTTACCCATTGCCATGATTAAATCCATTCGCATAATGCTTGCTATTATTGCATATTTTGATTATGAAATATGACAGATTGACGTCAAAACCATTTTCCTTAACGGAAACATTTTGGAGGATGTTTATATACATATCCTGACAAGCATTGTGTTCTTGGAACCAACGTTTTGATAAGATCATAATGGTATATGGTTTCATTCAAAATGATAATGATTCTTGTTTATATAAGAAGGTTAGTGGGAGCGCACTGACAATGATTGTCCTATACGTTGATGATGTATTGGTTCTTAGCAATGACATTCCCATACTAAAATCGGTGAAAGCTTGGCTTTCATTAAAATTCTCCATGAAATTCTTGGTAGAGGCAACCTTTATTCTAGGAATAAGCATATACTGTGATAGATCTAAAATTTATTGGCAGTCTCCAAGAGCTCGTACTGTGACAAACATTTACGCGACCTGGTGTCTCATATGCTTTGAGCATCTGGAGTCACAATTAGGCCGATCCAAGTGATGGTCACTGGATTAATGTAAAGAACGTCCTTAAGTATCTTCGACGAACTAAGGATGCTTTCTTAGTATATGGAGAATGAGAACTTGAGGTGACTGGGTTCACCGATGCAAGTTTCCTAACCGATAAAGATGACTATAAGTCACAATAAGGGTATATATTTTATTTTAACAAGGGAATAGTGAGCTGGAAATCCTAGCAAGATACTTTTGCCGATTCAACAAAAGCGGATTATATTGTTGTGGCTGAGGCAGCTAAAGAAACATTTTGGAACTATAAAATTCCTAATTGCATTAGGAGTAGTTATGTTAGCAGCTGAGCTGGGCTACAGCACAAGCTAAGGAATTACGGTCTCATCAATGATCCAAGTATGTTCTTCGAATGGTTTCATCTAATTCGTGAGATCATACATCGTGGCGATGTCAAGATCGAAAGATCGTTTTCGATGGTAACCTTGCAGATCCGCTGATGAAAACGATATCTCAACATAAGCATGAGCGACCTGTAATTAGTTCAGTTGTTGGACATTTAAGTGATTGGCTATAGG
>SKCR01006812.1:0-13492 GCA_019454045.1 Zanthoxylum bungeanum | reverse complement strand
GAACTAAGACTTATGAAACAGGAGACGATGAACCTTTAAAAATATTTATGAAAGATACCACAATATGGTACTCGAAGTCGGAGGGTATGAATCCCCCGAGGCCCTGGAAAGCTTGAAAGGAGCATTAAAAGTCGGGAGGCTATGGACCCACCTAAGGATCCAAGACACCCCGGACTACGCAACGCGCCTGGAGGTGGCCCGAAAATTCATCTTATTGGAAAACGAGGAGAAAATATCCCGAAAAGGCACCATCAGAGAAAGAACCACAAGGGAGGGCGCCCCCCGTCGGTAGAAAGAGAATCCAGAAGACCACCCCAAAACACAAGGAGTTCAAACCACTGTACAGGAGACAACCAAGAGAGAATGGCCCCGACCCAAGTAAACCATGTGGTCGGGGAAGATGCATATATTCCCCTAAAGAAACCACTGGGACAAATTGTCTTGGAGATCCAGGGGAAATGCCTCTTAGTAGAACCCGACCAAAGAAGATTTCCCCCGGACAAGAGGAACCAAAAGGCTTATTGCTTACCCCAAACTCCGAGGACATGCAACGGACGGGTGTAAAGATCTGCGGGAACAGATGGAAGACCTAGCACGAAACGGATATTTGAACAAATATATTGACCACGAAGTTATGATGGCCAGATAAAGAGCACGTGACCGCCAAATCAATATCATCGCAGGAGGAGAAAATTGGCCGGAAACTCTAAACGGTCAAGGAAAGACTACAGCAGAACTCAAAGACCGGACGTCCTAGAAACAGAGCAGGTCACAGGACTCCAGGGAAACCGGTCGGTACCGATAATATTTACCGATGAAGATACCCGAGGGGTAAGTTTCCCTTATGACGATGCGTTGATAATCAAGGCAGTAATCAGCGGGACAGAAGTGGACAGAATCCTAGTGGACCCCGGAAAGCGCAGTTGACATAATTTCCAGAGAAACATTGGACGACCTAGGGGTAGAGTACAAACCCTGACCAACGATAACACTCCCCTATACGGTTTCGGAGGAGCAGCCGTCATCCCACTGGGAATGATACAGTTGCAATGACTGCCGGGACATATCCCTGGACCCGGACAATCATGACAGACTTCACGGTAATGGACTGATGAGCAGCTACCAGGCTATCGTCGGGTGACCTTTCATGATGAAAACAAAAGCCGCAATGTCCTGCACCACCTAAAACTGAAATTCCCCACCCGGGAGGGGATCGAAATCGTATGCGGAAGCTAGAAAACAGCTCACATCTGCTTCACAACCCTCTCACGAGAGACCCTCTGCATCAAAGAAGATACTTGAAAATGACAAAGAAACCTGGGTGAAGAAGAAGAAGACAGAAGCCCGGACCTCGGCCAAACAAAAATGCCCGACTCGCTGCAGCTGAGGAGACAGAAAAAATAGAACTTTACGGGCCAGGGAAAGAATAAAGATAGGGGGAGGCCTAAGTAAGTCTCTACGACAAGATCTACTAGAATGCCTGAAAGAATACTCGGACGTCTTGCCTGGAGATACGATGACATGCCTGGGATTGACTCAAGATTCATCAATCACCGCCTAACAGTAGATCCATCACGCAAGCCGGTCAGGCAAAAGAGAAGGAACTTCAATCAAGAAAAGAGTAAAGCAATAGCAGCCGAGGTCGAGAAATTACTAAAGGCAGGTCTCATCAGGGAGGCAAGATACCCAGATTGGGTATCAAACGTAGTGTGGTCAGAAAAAACAATGGCAAGTGGCGAATGTGTGTCGATTTCACCAACCTAAACAGGGCATGCCCAAAGGACATCTTCCCTTTGCCGAACATAGACCAGCTAGTGGACGCCACAGCTGTTAGGAATTACTGAGCTTCATGGATGCTTTCTCTGGATACAACCAGGTCAAAATGTGCCCTACAGACGAAGAAAAACAACTTTCATCACATATCAAGGACTTTACTGCTATAAAGTAATGCCCTCCGGGCTAAAGAATGCCGGAGCAACCTTTCAAAGTTGGTAAACAAGGTTTTAAACCACTCATCGGCACTACAATGCTAGTTTACGTCGATGACATGATAACAATGTCGAAAGAACCAAGCAATCACATGGCCGACCTAAAAAAGACCTTGAGCTATTAAGGAAACACAACCTGAAACTCAATCCAGAAGAAAAATATACCTTCGGGGTAGCCTCAGGAAGTTTTTGGGCTACATGGTGAGTGCCCGAGGTATCGAAGCAAACCCACAGAAGATCCAGGCAATACTGAGCCTAAAATCCCCCAAAACAGTGAAAAGAAGTACAAAGTCTGACCGGAGAGTGGCGCACTCAATCGGTTCATATCACGAGAAACTGATAAATGCCACACTTTCTTCAAGTGATCCAAAGAGCAAAAAAGGATATCGACTGGACTCCAGAGTGCGAAGAAGCCTTCCAGCAATTGAAGCGGTATCTTAGTGCAGCCTCCACTCCTGAAAAACCACTCCCAGGGGAAACATTATATTTATACCTGGCCATTTCGGAGCGAGCAGTAAGTTCGGTACTGATACAGAAATCGACAAGGTCCAGAAACCTGTTTACTACATCAGTAAAGCCCTCCTAGACGCCGAAACCCGATATCCATTCATGAACTGGTCGCCCTTTCATTGATCACGGCAGCTCGGAAATTGCGGCCTTACTTCCAAGCCCATCCTATCAGGGTCTATCACCGATCACCCCCTAAACAAATTCTGCAGCGGCCGGAAGTTTCCGGCAGACTAGTAAAATGGGTCGGTAGAGCTAAGTGGACACGACATCACCTACCTCCCGAGAGCAGCAGTGAAAGGACAAGCCTTGGCGGATTTTGTCGCCGAATTTACCGAACCCCAGATCCTGACCATAGAAGAGGACAAATGGGAGATGTCTGTAGACGGTTCCGCCAGCACACAAGGCATGGCGCATGAATCATCCTAAAAAACAAAAAAAGGAAAGAAATCATGCTCGCCCTGAAATTCGCATTCACAGTAACCAACAATGAAGCAGAATATGAAGCAATATGGGCGTTGAGGTTTGAGACTATGCACGGTACTGGGGGATCCGAGATGTAGTAGTAAGAAGTGACTCGTAGTTAGCCATTTCAGCAACTAAATGGGGCATTTCAAGCCAAAGAACCTAGCATGATGGCCTATCTGATCGAAGTACGAAAATTAACGGGGAAGATGGGGGATGTACGCTTCAAACAAATCTCCCGAGAAGACATTGTGTGAGGCAGAATCCCTGGCTCGGCTCGCCTCTCAACAAAAGCCGAGCACCCCAGAATAATCCCTTTTTTTACATCCAGGAAGGAGCGGAGGGAGGGGAATATGAAGTAGAGGTTCTAGATAAAGAAAGCAAAAACATCATGATGCAACCCATCAGAAAATATCTGGAGACAGGAGAAACATCGGGAGACAAAACAGAAGCCAAAGAAAGTTAAGATACAAAGCATCAGATTCTCCCTAATCAACGGGGTACTTTACCGAAAAGGTTACTCAGTCCCCCTCTTGAGATGTCTAGCGGAAGAAGAGGCAAATTATGTGCTCAGGGAGATACATACGGGCATTTGCGGAAGCCACGCCGGGGGTCGCTCAATCGCTTTCAAAGCCCTAAGAAAGGTTTTACTGGCCAACCATGCCCCAGGACGGCATAGAAGTGGCTCGCAAGTGCGAGGGATGTCAGAAAAAAATACAAATCTCCACCACCAACCAGCAAAGCAGTTAACTATGTTGCAGTCCATGGCCGTTCTCCCAGTGGGACTAGACATCATTGGACCAATGCCACGAGGGAAAGGACAGGCAAAATACGCCATCGTGGCTATAGACTATTTCACCAAATGGGTGGAAACAGAGCCATTATCCGCCATAACAGAAAAGAAAGCCACTGAATTCCTAAGAAAAAATATCGTTTGCCGATTTGGAATTCCCGAGCCATCATCATGACAACGGGAAGCAGTTTGATAGCAAAGGCTTCAAAAAACTCTACGAGGGACCTCCAGATCGCCCTAAGATTCGCTACACCAGCCCATCCCAAGTCAAACGGACAAGTCGAGGCGACGAAAAAGACCATCAAAGCCAACCTGAAAGCTCGACTCGGATCCAGCAAAGGCCTATGGGTCGAGGAATTACCAGAAGTACTGTGGGCACACCGGACAACCTATAAAACTCCACAGGAGAACCCCTGTTCTCCTTAGCATACGGATATGAAGCTGTCATCCCAGCAGAAATCGGGGTGACCTCCCACAGGGTCCAACACTACGAGAGCGAACAAAATGAAGGACTTATCAGAAAACCACATCGACCTGATCGAAGAGAAGAGAGAGAGATCGGCCATAAAAATAGCAATCTACCAACAAATGATTGCCGCTTCTACAATTAAAGGATTCAAACACGCACTTCATCCCAGGTGACCTGGTCCTAAGAAGGGTCACCCTAAATACCCGAAGGCCAGCGGAAGGCTCGATGGGCGCCAAATGGGAGGGGCCTTACAAGGTGGTAAAAGTCGTAAGGCCAGGGGTATACACCTAGAAACATCTGGACGACACGAGATAAAAAAGCCATGGAACGCCGAGATGTTGAGAAAATACTTCCAGTAGTAACTCTCTCTTCCTCTTTTCTACTGCAAACAAATAAGGGACAGAAATGAAAATACAGAGCCTCTCTCAAATGACCCACAAAGAGTTGTAAGAAGGGCAGTATGTCCCCGAGTATAAATAAAAACTTTCTTTTTTTCACCCACTCTTCTAAAAAAAAGGGGGGGAGTGTAAACTTGCAAAACCATATTCAAAAACTTTGGGGACATACTAAAATACAACGGTCCAAAACCAAAGGCACAAACTCAAACTACCCGACCTCAGACTACCATTATGAAGAAGGCATAAAGTCACACCGGAAACGTTCACTCCATACAAACGTTAAAAAGCGAGGACGAAGGTACAGATCCATGAGAAGCATGGCACGAGAAAAGACGCCCCCCCATGGCAATTATCTGCTCCAAACACCACTGAACAAATGGAAAAATATGCCCTCATAAAGCTTCAGAGCACCTCAGGGCTGGATTCGTTCCGCCGAGGCCACTTGATTATTCGTGCTCGGGATTGGGTTACGTCCCACCGAGTCATTGGCTGGAGACTGGACATTCCCCGAACCAAATATCTTTTGGCTCGGGGTCATCAGGGACATACTCGATGCATAGGATCCGTGAGAAGGATAGCACGAGGAGGAATAATACCCTCGTGGCGGCTGCTTACTCCAGTGTTACCCGGACATAAGGAGGAACATGCCCTTAATATGTCGAACACTCTTTTGATCCTACTACCCGATGAAATGGATCCGTGGGAAAGCATAGCACGGGGGATGATGACGCCCCCGTGACGATTGCTAACTCCAGTGATGCCGGGCCTAAGGAGGAATATACCCTTAGTATCTCGGACCACTCTTTGATCCATTCATCACTCGGATCCGAGAGAGGCACAGCACGGGGAGCGTTGTGCCCCTTGTAGCGTGTGTCTGCTCCATCGTGGTAAGGAGGAGCCCTCATACAATACACAGGCTCCCCAGTGAACAGACGTGTAGAGGATGTACCCTCACCATTCAAAACGCTCTTTGATCCAAATCTGGTTCGCCGGGACTCTGAATTGAAAGATTCAGAATTGAGTTTTGGAAACCTCGGACAGAACGCTGTCGTGAGGCATCCGTGTTGTTGTTTATACTCGCAAAACATTTTTGGGATAAGTGCTAAGTCACCCCCACATTTTAATCTTATTTTCCAAAGTTTTTAATTTTATTTTTCACCGGACTGGCAAGGGGACGCCCGTGCCAGATTTGGTAGGGCTTCAAAGGTTGATTCACTTCCCTTCTATACAAGTCCCAAAGATTACTCGGCTCGGGACTGGATTCCGTTCCGCCGAGGCCACTTATTTATTCGACTCGGGGCTGGATTTCATTCCGCCGAGGCCGCTTGGTTTTTCGGCTCGGGGCTGGATTCCGTTCCGCCGAGACCACTTGTTTATTCGGCTCGGGGCTGGATTTCTTTCCACCGAGGCCGCTTGGTTATTCGGTTCGGGGCTGTATTTAATTCCGTCGAGGCCTTATGTTTTATTCAGCTAAGGGTCGGGTCACGTCCCACCGAGTCAGTCTTCTTTGGACTGGGAAGGTAACATTCCCCCAGAGCCAAGTGTTTTCCTCAACTCGGGGTCGGGTTACGTCCCACCGAGTCAGTCTTCTTTGGACTGGGGAGGTAACATTCCCCCAGAACCAAGTGTTTTCCTCAACTCGGGGTCGGGTTACGTCCCACCAAGTCAGTCTTCTTTTGACTGGGGAGGTAACGTTCCCCCAGAACTAAGTGTCTTCATCATCTCGGGATCGGATTACATCCCTCCAGCTCATGTTGTCCCCCACAGAGGGGTCTCAAGCGTTCGGATAACAGGAACCATAAAGAAAAAACAAAAATAGAAAGAGATATAGAAAAACACAGAGATATTTATGTATCAAAATACAGCTTGAAGTGTTATTACAAAAAAAATAAAAGAAAAAGGCTAGGTATACACAGGGCCCCGCCTGGGTTACCTATTCTCAATCAACCCGAACAAGGGCGAGACATTCTTCCTCGGCTGGATCAGACATCAGTTGGGTGGGCTCGGCCTCGGAAGGGGGAACAGCAGCTTCAACCACGTCGACCTGGGAAACCCCTACTTCAGGGACAGGAGCAGGAACCTCAGGGCAGACTTCTTGGGAAACCCGGGAGACCGGAGCAATCGAAATCGGGTCGGGATCCATCGCTCCTCCAGGAGAAGGGGCAACCATCATTTAAACTCATCATCCGAGATCTCCCCCTTGCAGAACTGGATAGCCGCATGAATAGGCCCCATATCCAGGTTGGGCAAAACTATTGGAATGATCTCGGCGCAATCCCCGACCCCCTAGAGACGAATCGCATCTCTCTTTTCTTCCAGTTCAACCTCTTTTCTCAGGAGCTCATCCCGGGCCCGTCCCAATTCCTTCTCCTTGACCCGCAGCTTATACTCCACGCTGCCTATCTCCACCTTGAGGATCCCAATCTCAGTTTGGTCATCCACCAAACTTGCCCTCGCTTCTTCAGGGTTCTTCCGCTCTAGAGTGGCAGCAGCCTTAAGAGCTTTATTTGTCTTGACAGCTTCAACCGCAGCCAGCTCGTGATCCCTATTCTTCTCCTCAGCACTAGCCAGCTTGGCCTCCACCTCAGAAAGACTGTTCTGAAGTCTCTGGATTGCTCGCCTTTGGACAAAAGGCTTATGAACAAATCATTATTCTTGGCCGCCAAATAATTTGCCTGCCGAGAAAGAAAGTGAAGTTAGAAAAATAAAAAAGTCCAAAATTCACCTCGGATATGGAAGAAAAGCAGAAAAGCAACCTGGGCCAACTGGGAGCACAGCTTTGCGACCACCTCCTCAGGCGAAAGGTCCTCGAACCTCGGAATCTTCTCAGGAGGTACGGCCTCGGCCAGCTCATTGAAAGCCGGGACCAGATGGGAAGTAGCCTCCCTAATATCCTTCCCGAGGTCATCAACCCCCAGAATCACGGAGCCTTTTAATTTCTTGGAAGGGCCCCCTGCCGAGCTGGAGCTCCTCTGCTCGGAGTCTCCTCATCCTCCTCCAATTCCCGCCCCAGCTGAGTATCCACAGCTCCAAATTGACGTTTCCTTCTCCTGGAAGGTTTTTGAGGGCTATCAAGACGGGTAGCACCCAGTGAAGGCATCCCGGAAAATGAAGATGGGCCCTGAGAGCTCGGCCGTTCCACCCCCTCAGCCACCCTTTTAGCCTCAGAAGATTCAGGCCGCTTCCGGGAAGTACCAGCTCCACCAGGACTGGTTTTCTTTGAAGCACCGGCCTACTTCTCGAGATACTTCGGCCTCTTTGACATGCCTGCAAAAAAGCAAAGACAAAATGAGAAATCAGAAACCTGAGCATACCAAAAAGAAAGAACATAAATGACATGCTCGGAAAACATAGGAGTTAGTTAAACAAACAGTAAACATATCTACCTATCCGACCCGAGACTTTTGGAGGAGCAACCCGAATCAGACCAGACTCAGCAAAGGCCACATCATTTATCAACTCCCTCCGAAGACTGGCATACCGCCGAGCCCAGAATACCCGCTTCCGGACCTGGTGGGCAACCTTGGGAGCATCCCTCCAGCAGGCTAAGAGGAATAAAAAAAAGGGGGGGATAAGAGTCCAAATATAAAAAGCTAAGGGAAGAGAAGCTAAAAGTCAATCTCCTAACCTCCCGCTCTAAAGATATCCGTTACCAGGAACTCCCCATCATCCGACCTCAGGTCCGTCCCCAATCTCCAGTAGCCCAGAACCAGAGATCTTTGAAGTTCTTATTGGAGTCAGGGAGCTTATGGACGACGTTTAATGAACTATCGTAAGCAGAGAGATAGTACCAACCGTGATGAGCCATTGGGTTGGCCTTCAACCGATACAACCTTTTCACCTCTTCAAAAGAAGGTTCACCAAGTCCCGCCCGGTGCCAAGCTACATATAACCCGGCAAAAATCTTCCAACTGTTTAAACTCAGCTGGCAGGGGGCGATCTCCATCTCGACCAACATCCAGGCAAAATAGGGTTGAATCGGCAGCCGTAGTCCACACTCAAAGAAAACAGGAAGAAGTGCCACCGAGCCCTCATCAGGTTGACTAGCACGATCCATCGATCCAGGAACTTCAAGGGTGATATCTATTGGAATATCGTATCGTTCCCGCAGCAATGCTCTCTTGGAAGGTCGATTCATATCCAGAGCTGAGCTGTCAAGTTCAATGGGCTCTGGATCCCTCTGAGGGACCCTCTAGTGGTAGGAATCATGCTCAACTTCAGAAGGGGTAGGGGTAGTATCAAGGTCTTCCACACTGGGTGCCCCCGAGCCCGAGGAGAGCTCTTCAGCAAGGGGAGTTGAGGTTTTAACAGGTTTTCAGGGGAAGAACTGTTGTCAGACTTCCCTGACAATCTGATGAGTGGTATTTATACCACTATTTCCCACTCATTTAACCTAATATTTTGTTTTGTTTCTCGAGATTTATGAACTTTTTGATGTGTTTTGTTGTTATTTTGCAGATAAATAAAGTTTGGACAGCACTGGAGGCAATTTGGGACAAAACCGGACAAAAATGCACCAACTGGGATATTTATGTCTTCTTCGCGTCGCGCCGCTCAAAGCTTTGGCGTCGCGACGCCCAGCGTGCGCCGGTTCTGCTAAAATACGCCATGGTCAATGGGTCAACAATCTGAAAAGTTGACTTTGCTAAAATGCGCCGCTGCCACGTGTCACCATCACAGAAGACGTGCTAACGTGCGCCTGCCACGTGTCATCATCCTACGGCACCGACAATCATCATCTACGCTATTGTGCACCTTGCCACGTGTCGACATCTCAACAATTTGCTAAAATACGCCATGCCACGTGTCAAGATCAGACGTTGCCGACAATCTCACATCATGATGATGTAAGCGCTGA
Source organism: Zanthoxylum bungeanum (assembly GCA_019454045.1). Classification (NCBI taxonomy): domain Eukaryota; kingdom Viridiplantae; phylum Streptophyta; class Magnoliopsida; order Sapindales; family Rutaceae; genus Zanthoxylum; species Zanthoxylum bungeanum. The sequence goes on along the minus strand of SKCR01006812.1, from coordinate 4,014 downwards.
CGTCATGAACAGTGCCACGTCATCGGATAAGGATCTGATCTCTTAGCCGCCTTGCCACGTGTCAAGCCGTTATTGAGCCACGTTGAACTGTAGCGCGCGTCGCGACGCTAAAGGCTTCAGCGTCGCGACGCCCAACCGCCATCCGCGCCTATAAATAGAGCGCGATGGTTCAGTTTTTGTTTGTACCATTTCCTCTCCCAAATCCTATGTAATTAGGGAGTTCTCTCTCTCTAAGTTCTTTTAATTCAGTTTTTGTAATTTTAACTAAGTTCTGTAATAATAATAATTACTTTCTTTATTTTACAGTTTTTACTACTCATTATGAGGAGGTAACTTCCCTCTGTAAGGTAAAAGGTAATTTTTTACTATTACTTTTTAGATTATTCTCCCATAATTATAATATATTCAAGTTTTAAATTGACTTAATCAGGATACCGCCAGATTGGTCGGTGGATAATAAATTTATATTCCGCCTTATGGCTGGTTATTTTAAGTTCCGCCTTTATGGCTGGTTTATTTTCAGTTCCGCCTTTATGGCTGGTTATTTTATTCCGCCTATATGGCTGGTTATTTTGATTCCGCCTTTATGGCTGGTTATTTTTATTATGATTCCGCCTTTATGGCTGGTTGTTTTTAAACTAATTAAATCAAAATACCGCCTATATGGCTGGATGAAAATGTTTTGCAAAGCTTATATTATATTATGGGAGAAATCTAATTAGTATATAGTAGTAGTAATTCCTTTTTACCTTAGCAATTTTATTTTAGTTCACTTTCAGCATTTATTTTACCACATTTACTTTATGCAATTTTATTTTAAGTCTTTTAAGTTTTTAGCCCTAATTATGTGTCGTAGCTAAGTTAGTTATCTAGGGTTGTGATGAATTTCAATTAAACCGGTTTATAAGGGTTAGATTATAGTTTGGGTAATTTAAAGATTTATTTATTGAGTCTTAATCTTAATGCTCTTTAATTAACTGGCCATTAATTAAATTGATTAGGTAAACTTAAAATGAACTAGACATAGGGATTTTAAGTTTAAGACCTTAGACTCAATAGCCCACGATCTTCCTTAAGGATAGATAACCCTTTTAATAGATTTCCTTACAGGATAGGAATATACCTGTTGGGCGGGGGTAGCCATAATCGGAACTTGAACTTAATGAATCTAGGTAATGTGGTTGACATAGACATATGGTTCAATTGGATTATACTAGGTATTTGTAATTGACCATCGGAAGAGGCTTTTACATAAGTTAGTGTTCCAGGTTAATAAATTGATATATTACCCAACTATAAGATAACTACTTCATCTTTTAAATAATATTGAAATAATAAATCACAACCCTGGATAGTTTTTAATATTGAATTTCTTTAAAATCTACTTTTAAGCAATTTTAGTTATTTGTCTTTAAATTTAGAATCGTCGCCATTCCAAATCAATCAAACAACTTGTTAGATACTGGTAATCATTTGGCCAATAAATTGATAACAAAAAGGTTTTAAGTTCTCGTGGGATCGATACTTTTTATACTACTTGAACGATACGTACGCTTGCGTTATATGTGTGTGTTTACGCCGGTCAAGTTTTTTGGCGCCGTTGCCGGGGACTTAGTTATCTTTTATTATTAGTTTACGGTTAGATTTGTTACTTGTATCTAATTTTTCTTTTTACTTATTATTTTTGTTTTCTTGTATTTCAGGTTCTCAGACACTTCATGAGACGAACCAGAAGCTTTGAATTCCGACCGCTTGACCCAGAAATTGAAAAAGAACTATCAGACAGTTGAGAAGGGAAAGGCGAGAAGGCCAAGAAGCTTTAGTCAACATGGAACCTGAACCTTTGGAGGTTGCACCACCAATTCCCATTCGAGACAGAACCATTCCGGTGGTAGATGGCCTCATTTCGTGTATTGTACTTCCTCCTTTACCAGCAAATGCAGGTGACATCAAAACTTGCATTCAGATGATTCAGCAAACAGTTCAGTTTGGGGGGAAATGCAACTGAAGATCTAATGCCCACATCAGCAACTTCCTGGAAGTCTGCGGCACGTTCAATTACAACCGAGGAGCTGAAGAAGCTATGAGGTTGAGAGTTTTCCCATATTCCCTGAAAGACAGAGCAAAAGCATGGCTACATTCACTACCAGCAGGATCAATCACAACCTGGAACACTCTTGCTACAAAATTCCTTGCAAAATACTTTCCACCAGCCAGAACTGCAAAGTTGAGGAATGACATCACATCCTTTGTGCAGCAAGATTCAGAATCCTTGTACGAAGCTTGGGAGAGATACAAAGATTTGCTCCGGAAATGTCCTCACCATGAGATTCCAAAATGGCTTCAAGTCCAAACTTTCTACAATGGACTTTCTGGACTGATGAGAACCACAATCGATGCTGCTGCTGGAGGAGCTTTAATGGCAAAAGGAGAAGATCAAGCTTGGGACCTAATTGAAGAAATGGCCAACAACAACTCCTTGTGGCCACGAAAGAAGTCTGATTCAAAGAATGCAGGAATATATGAAGTTGGAGCTAATACAGCAGTCAACACCAAGCTGGACCAGATATGCAAATTTATGGAGACTCTCAACACTCAAAGCACCATTGGATCCACAAGTTCACCATATGGAGGAGCACCAGAACCACACCAAATTGAAGAAACGGTGAATTATGTCAACAATTTCAACAGACAGGGGAACAATCCATATTCCAACACCTACAACCCAGGGTGGAGGAATCATCCTAATTTTTCATGGAGCAACAATTCAGGGCAGAAGAACTATCCACCACCTGGATTCCAGCAACAGAATAAAGGCCAGGAGCAAACAATTGAACCAGTGATGGCAGATATGCTAGCTCAATTAAAGAGATATGAAGCCATGATTCAGAGCCAATCAGCTTCCATCAAAGCACTGGAGAATCAAATCGGACAACTAGCCAATGCTCAGAGCTACAGACCGCCAGGTAATCTTCCCAGCAACACAGAACCAAATCCAAGGAACCGAGGGAAGGAGCAATGTCAAGCCATTACCTTAAAGAGCGGTACTGAGATCAACAAAGATGTTGGAGTCCAGATATCTCAAGAAGAAGTTCCAAAAGAAACCGAGAAACAGATGGAGGAAAAAGAAGCAAAAGAAAAAAAAGCAAAGGAAAAAGTACCAGAACAGATCACTCCACCTCCACCTTTTCCTCAGCGTCTTCAGAAAAGCAAACTGGACAAACAGTTTGCTCGTTTCTTGGAGATTTTCAAAAAGCTGCACATTAACATACCATTTGCAGAAGCCTTGGAACAAATGCCCAGTTATGTCAAATTCATGAAAGACATTCTTTCACGAAAACGGAGATTGGGAGATTACGAAACAGTAGCTTTGACAGAAGAATGCAGCGCCATCATTCAGAGAAAACTTCCCCCAAAGTTGAAAGATCCTGGCAGTTTCACAGTTCCTTGCACCATTGGAGAACATTACATTGGTAAGGCTTTATGTGATATAGGTGCCAGTGTTAATTTAATGCCTTTTTCTATTTACAGGAAATTGCAAATTGGAGAAGCAATGCCTACCTCAGTATCTTTACAACTTGCTGATCGTACACTCGCATTTCCAAGAGGAGTCGTGGAAAATGTGCTGGTTAAAGTTGACAAACTCATCCTTCCAGCTGACTTCATCATCCTTGACATGGAAGAAGACAAAAAGAAGTACCTATCATTCTTGGGAGACCATTTTTGGCTACAGGTAAAACTGTAATTGATGTACAAAAAGGAGAACTAACCATGAAAGTGCAGGACCAAGAAGTGACCTTTAATGTTTTCCAAGCCATGAAATTTCCAAGCGATGAAAATGAAGAAGAAGAATGCTTCAGAATTGATGTTGTTGATAAATTGTTCAGAATACTGAGTCAATTCCACAGACACACTTGAAGCCTGCATCACCAATATGACTGACAGCGAGCTAGATGCTGAAATCTTGGAATATATCAACTTCCTTGACAAACCATTCCGATTCAAAGTAACACC
>SKCR01006811.1:0-13493 GCA_019454045.1 Zanthoxylum bungeanum | reverse complement strand
TTTCGTCTTCAGAACTATGAAATTTCAATTAAGCATCCCAGTTTCAGATTTAACTTGTCCACTCACTTAGATCGCTCAACGATCTAATCCCCGCCTCTCCCGCACTCCCGTTTATTTGTATTGTAGGTTACCAGAAGACGAGCTCAGAAGGATGAATACTGATGGCAGTCACTAGGGAGTTGGTCCGCCAGGTCAAGTCAGAGATAGAGTTCAGTTCAGTCTGAGTCAGGATATGTTATATAGTAAAGATTATATATGTACTGCATTATAAGTTTTCATTGTCAGTGTTATAACGTGTAGTAAAATTGAGTACTTAGTATGGAAAATGTTATGCATTTATGTTGATGAGTTGGGCAATGGTCCCATGCATGAGATTATATACGAAATGAGATTAGCAGTTGTCAGAGAATTAAATTAGAGGCTCAAAGGGATAAGACGGCCTAATCCCTACCGGTAACATCTTCAGATTGAGGATGTTACAAATATGGTATCAGAGCATTGTCTAGGGAGTTAGTGACTGCAGTGGGTAGAATGTTGGGGTCTTATGTACGCAGTATGTCCGGGATACCCGTATGCGAGGCATTACCTCTCCAGTATATGATCCTCAAGTACGTCCTCAAGACCTATAGACAAGTTAGTAGACATTCCCAAAGCTATCTGAATCCTTTTCCTAACAAAGTAACCATAATCCTTGCTCTAGTTAAGAATTATTCCATAATCATCCTGGTTTACTTCCAGAAGTTCAGAACAAGCTATGAAACTAGATAGTAAAATCCCACAAAAAATACCTACCCAGAGAGTAAAAAGGGAAGAGAAAGCTAGAAGAAAAGTAAGGAATGTGTATAAATGTTTAAGCAACCATAGGTAAGCAGAGATAGAAATACAAAATTTGATAGATAAGAAAATGCCAGAACTTATTGTAGAAAGGAAATAGAATAAGCTTGACCAAAAGTAAAATATGGAGTAGGCCTAAGAAAGGTTTCTTCCCCGAAGAAAGATTCATTTTCTCTTCAGAAAATCCCTTCAAGCTGATCCAATAGCCTTCAAGTACTTTATATGAATAACAGGTTCCCCGAGTAAATGAAGGATAGTCAGAAAGATAAAAGAAGCTAGAAATCAAGATTAGACGTGAGAGTTCCAATATATAAGAGATGCCAAAAGGGATATAGAGATTCTAGATCCCCAAACCTAGCCCGTGAGCAAACAAATGAAGGTCGTAAGGATAGATGATTAGTTGCCTTAGCCAAGAAACCCCTGACAGAGATACGACCCTAAGTTACCCAAATTCTCCATGATACTGGTTAAAGGAAGCTGTCTTGGCAGAGCCTATCTCATACCTACCTTACAAGAGTAATAAACTCCACCAGGATATAGAGTACCAGAACAAGGACATCGACATCCGTTGAGACGTGAAACTCCTACCCCATCTTTAACTAGAATATATAAAGATAACCGTAAGGAAGTCTGACAATGGTATATATAAGCAAGAAACAGAGAACGCTGAAAGATACAATCACTTAGAAAAGGTCTTAGGAAATTTCTAAAGTTCGAAAGAAGAGAACCTAATATAGTTCAAGAATCTAGGCAAGTCAGCACAAGGCTTGCAGTACTAGAAGAAGTCTACATAATAGACCAATCATAGTAAAACCCACAGATCAGACAATGCCATAGAAGTTAGGGTAGGTTCAAAAGGGACAGACCCTTCGGATCAGAGATGTTCAGAAGTTAGGAAAAGTACCAATACGGACAGTAGGATAGAGTACCCTAGCCGCGATCTATAGCAAAAGTAGAGATCCAGAAGGAAACTTATAAGACGAACGACTACTAGCCTCAACGACACAACCTAAAACCAATCGATAAATATAGAAATAATTTAGAAGGTTACGGTTAGTGACAAAGAGTTTCAGTGCGTATAGAAAAAAAAAAGATAATATAGCTTAAGGATGGTAATGGAATGGAGATCTCTGAATGGTTGATGGAGTTGTGGAACTTTAAAACCTAATGTAGCCATTGCAATCTCAAGTAAACGAATGATAAATTTTCCTCATAGTAGCTCTACTCTAAAGTATATAGGCACCTAATTAGACCCTCACTAAGCCTAGATCATCAACAGTGATAATAGATTATGAGACAGTAGAATATGGTTTTGGATAAATAATGAAAAGCGTCGGATAAGGTTAACAGATCACGAGATAGTAGAATAGCCAAACAAGAAGCTCACAAGACCTAGATAAGGATTAGAAGATGGCAATATTCTATCTGAGATAGAATAGTTTGAAGTTACTGTAAGTCAAGCCAAATCTAGAAGTCATTGTAGGACTGGAAGCTCCTAAGGGAGTAAAGGCTCAAAAGAGCAAAGAACCATAAATAGCGATTCTTAGGAATATAATATATGACTTATTAAGAGCCCCAATTATGCCCGAATGGTAGGACCAGTAAAGAATAGCAACCCGAAGAAAAAGTATCAGCGGTGATACCCTAATCTGTTAAAGATGAAGTAGAACTTCCAAGGAAGTATAACTTAAGAGGGTTATGAAACTGAGATTAATAGAAGAACACATAGATAATACGGTAGGAGTTTTTAAAGAACATAACCTTTAAGGAGATTCCCATTAAGGGGTAGTAAGACCAATAGTCGGAAATGAATTAGGGGTAAAGTCAAAGCAGGGAAATTCAGATATACCTATAGCAGAAATACCTTAGTTGAGGGCCAATACCAGATATGTAAGGGTGGCAATGGCCGGGCCCGGGCTTTGATAAGCCCGACCCGAGCCTGAAAAGTATTTTTTTTGGCCCGGGCCCGAGAAAAGCCCAGCCTGGGCGTCTTTCGGGCCGGGCTGGCCCGCACAAATGCCGGCTTTATCCGGCCCAATTTTTATTAATACAAAAATTAATTTTTAATTTATATATTAATATTTATATATATAAATAATTTATTATATAATATAAATCAAATATAAAGAAAAATTTTTTAAGCCCGGGCCAAGCCGGGAATGGGCTTAAGGCGCTAGACCCCCGGCTCGGGCCCGAGCCCGAGCCGGGACAAAGCCTGGTAGGCCGACCAGGCCCAGGCTTTTTTTTCCACCCTTACTGATATGTAAACACGGGAGTCCTAGACTGTGGTTTCTATTAAGGTCGAAGATCATAAACAAGCATGGAATATGTTGCGAATACAATCAACGAAGTTACCGAATACTCACATCGATCGGTTGAGAAGACGCTTTGACGAACAAAATCATCTTTCTGCTCACTGTCACAGCTCACGGCAGTGGCTGTTTTCCATCTCCAGATTTCAGCTTTTGAGCTCCTTCGTCAAGCTCCAAGCTTCGTCGAACGATTCCCGGCTCATGGGTGGACTTCCCTATCACCTTCGCATGTCTTCGTAGTGTGCTAGCACTCCCGATTTTGCCACAAAATTGCGACCCTTGGCTTCCCTTCACTGCTCGGCAGTAACCAAAACCAGTGAGGTTTTTCACAGCCCCTTGGGCGTGTTTTAGAAGAAAGAAAAAAGAGAGGAGATGAGAGAAAAAATGTATTAGATTATGTTTTCTAAAAACAAAATAAACATATACCAATTTTTTCTCTTTCAAAAGTCAAGCCATAAATGGCTCCAACCACCTCCATCAACTCACATCAATCCATCAATCATGAATAGTGACTTGCGTCAATCACACAAAGTGAAAGACATCCATCACTTGGTTGACGAATGATGTGACGCTAGTTGAGACTAGCGATTTGACGCTTGATTTGACTAGCGAGCCGCATTCGAATTCGAAATGCGAATTTTCCGTTGCGACATAATTAAATCTAATTTAATTAAATAATCATGCCAATCATAATTACTATTCACTTCGCTAACGAATTAATTCTAAATTAATTTGTTCGCCCGAATTAAACTCTAATTTTAATTTCGCATCGAAATCTAATTTCGTTGAATATATCGATTAATTCCAAATTAATCGTTATCTCTCTTTTAATGACATTTTATCCCAGATAAAATATCTCTGTAATTAATCCTAGATTAATTTTCTCTCTCTTCTAATTAATCCCAGATTAATATAGAGTGCGAGTCAGACGTCATCGGTGAATCTTCGGGAAGCGACCATGAGATCCTCGGATATGTTGGCAGTAAATTCAGTCGTCGGACTATCCGAACACGTAAGTACCAAGTAACGTTTATACCGATTTTCATGACAGGGTAGGCCTCTAGCAAAACGCCATACCTACCCAATTTTCCTTAAATATCCTTACAAGAATAAATGATCTATATCAGACGTAGTATACGTAGTATTGCGTATTTCTGTCCAGTATCGGATGATCACGTGCTAGGCCTGGGGCTGGAATTGTGTCTGCCCCGTACGAAGGACATGTCGGATGTCTGGTAACTAGTCTCTATAATCGGATAAACATGACCTTGTCATTTTTCCCGATGACTGCAGTACTTAAGAGTACTAGTACCGTATCCTACGTGACCATCATCTCCATATGACTGGAGTGACACTTCCGTCTTGACATCACACCAACACACAACACACACGATTCTCAATATACCCAGCATTTGCGTACACAGAACCTGTTAAGCCCTGGACGACCGCAACCAAGTATATTGAATTGTCGCAAGTATTAGCGGTGCAACTCTCAGGTTAAGACCAAATACACCTACCATGATTTCTGACTTCCATAGACACATAGTCATACTACCAATGGAATTCCGAGGGGGTCTATCCAGAGCGAAGCTGTTTCCCGACCATCGTAAAACACAAAACCTCCTACTACACTTGCATGAGTATCATATATATCAATAACTATAAATGAGATCTGTAGTTGTGCCCTCACAACGCGCACAAGTGTAATAGTAGTGTGTTTTCCTTTACGCATGCATTTTCGATGTCCAATCTCGACAATGCTCTGACTAGGGATATTTAATCATTTATCCTTCGTGGATTGATACTGTGAATTATATCTGTGATGATCTTCAATCCATCCAGGAACAAACACATGGACCTCTCATCATTTATACATCTATGTGATGATCCAATCACAAATGAGAAGAGTGCAATCTCCTTTCACATAGTTAATTTGTACAACAACACCATGATCTGTACAAATAGTGACGCTATAGGTCATAATTGTCCAACAATCTCCCACTTGGCCTATAGCCAGTCACTCGAGTGTCTTACACCCGAACTATGTACGGTTGGCTCAAACTGCTGAGAAATGCTTTCGTCAGTGGATTTGCATAATCATCATCTGATGCGATTGATTCGATCATCACATCGCCACGATGTATGATCCGAACGAATCAGATGAATATCGAAGTATTTATCTGGATTGTTGATGAGACTATTAATTCTTTAGCCTGTGCTGACGCCTAGCTCAGCTGCTAACAGAACTATATCTAATCTAATTAGATTTTTTATCGACCCAGAATGATTCTATTGCCGCCTCAGCTGCAGTAATAACCCGCATTTGTTGTTTATTCGGTAACAATATCTTGCTTGGAAGATTTCCAGCTCACTGTTCCGTTATTCAAACTGTATAGTACCGTTTGCGACTTTTAGTCGTCTTTATCGGTTAGGAAACTTGCAACAGTGATCCCAGTCACTTCAAGTTCTCCATCTCCATAGATTAAGACATCATCTTTAGATCTCTAAGATACTAAGTATGTTCTTAACATCAATCCAATGACAATCACTTGGATTGGCCTGTTTGTGACTCCATATGCTCAAAGCGTATGAGACACCAGGTCACGTACATTTTTCAATGTACGATTTCTCGGAGAGTTTTATCGAAAGCCAAGCTTTCACCTGATTGTTTTATGGGAATATCATTTCCAAGAAATGACATATTATCATTATTTATAGGACAACCACTGTCAGTGCGCTCCCACTAACCTTCTTATATACACAAGAATCATTTTCATTTTGAATTAAATCATAAACCATTATGATTGCAACAAAACGATAATTCTAAGAACCTAATGCTTGCTTCTTCAATCCAAACATGGATCAAATAACCTGCAAACCTTGTTTGCTTGTTATGGTACGACAAAACCGTCAGGATGTTGTAAACATCCTCCTAAAGGTTCCTTTTCAGGAAAGCGATTTTCCCGTTCAGCTGACATATTTCATAAATGAAACATGCAGCAGTAGCAAACATTATCCAAATGGATTTACCCGGCAACAGTAAAAGGTTGAATCGTAATCAACACAATGTTGATAACGATACCTTTCCGCTACAAGCCTAGCTTATACGTTGGTATGTTGCCTTCCATGTATGTCTTCCTCGAAGACTTATAAGTACCAATAGGCACAATGCCTTGGTACATCAACTAGTATCCAAACATAGTTGATATACATGGAATCCATTTTAGATTCATGACACTTTGCCATAATTAGGGAGTCGATACCTGTATCACTTCCTCATACGTAGTCAGTTGGTATGCCTCAATAAGATAGACATCTTTATGAGGTGAGATCAGAAACCCATACCCCAGGTTGTTTTCTGACTCTCTCCGACATACTGGTTTTTGTGTATTCGAAGATTATTGGATAGTTTCATCATCATCCTTGATGAACTATTTATGTTCCATTAGGAATCAGTGCCTTGAATAGTATTACTCCGATTTTCATCGAGTTTTACTATCCTCCCACTTACCACTGCATATCGGTATTCCTCTTAGGAAAACCGCATGGGAGCAACAATCTAATTGTTCTTATGTGAGTTGTATAAGTACTATACTTTGGTATCCCTAGATTACCGACAATTGGCACTTATCCAATTTGGGTTTTAGTTTGGTATCATCCAAACATATGCCTAGCATCCCAAATTTACAGGAATGAGAAACCCGGTTTCTTTCCGTTCATATCTAATATGATATCTGTCAAACAGATTATTATGGAACCTTATTCTAAATAAGTTCTGCACTGTTTAACTTATCCGTTGAAGGAAATGGTAGCTCAGAGCGACTCATGATTAACCTTATCATGTCTAACCAAATTCGGTTACTCAGTTCGGACACACCGTCAATTGACGTGTTCCGGGAGGAGTCCTCATTTGAAAGAATACTATACTCTTTCAAGTATATTAGAAACTTATTGCTTAAGTATTTTCATTACGGTCTTACCGTGACGGTTTAATACTTTAGCCGATCTGTTTGTCTATTTCGTGTCGAAACTATAAAAGTTTTCGATTTGTGTTTCAATAGAAACACATAACCATAACACGATGCCACATCCGTAAAGGTCACAAAATATTCATATCCACATCTAGCCTTGCTAGACATGGGCCCACTTGCTTCACTATGAATTAGGGCTAACAGATCGGTGGCATTTGCACTTTTACCAAGTAAAGGTGTTTTAGGCACTTTGCCCAATAAACTAGATTCGTAGACTTTATTTGAATGGAATCAAATGTGTCCTAGTACCCACTCTTCAAAAGTGCGGATATACGATTCTTGTTTTAGATTGTGTCCCAGACAACAATGCCACAAATTAGTTTCTCCTGATCAAATCAGTTTGAGCTGTTTGTTTGTCATGTCATACGTTTGAGATTTTATTTATATTCAAAATATAAATTCTGTTATTCACATCTAATGTGTTTATCTCAATATCATCTTTATATAATGAAACACTTTAGTGTTCTAGAATATAAAGGTTCACCCGCAGTGGGTTAAACACTGATATAGAGATATGTATCTAGTCAAACTAGTTACATTATAACAGTTTCCTAATTTAAGTACACACCCGAAGGTAGTTCCTAAACTTAGGTATCTACGGTGAAAGAGCGACTTTCGTCCCGTTTCCAAATCGCAGATTAATCTCGATTGAAGTCAGTATCCTGTTCAAAATAGATTCTGAACATCAATATATATTTATGTACCACACTAAGTATTTAAAATCCAATTTTCATACTAGTAGTGAACATAATTTGACAAACATATTTGAAGTCAGCCTTGCTCGTCTTCAATTCCTTCATGTCTGCTTTGTTCAAACGGCAGTCACGCTTCCGCGATCCCGTTTGCCACAATTTAGGCAGACATTTTGGGATATGTCCTTTATCTTCCCAGAAGATTATAATGATTTTGCCTTTGCCCTTTTCCATATCCAGAAGCCTTTGGCCAAGCCTTGGTTTCTAGAATATCGAAGTAAGGTGCGCCTTGCGCTACTTGCCTATTGCAAACTTTGACTTTGTCTCCTTGAGAATAGTCATTAACTCTCCAAGAGTTATTTATTGCAATTTAGTACTTCTAAAATCTAAGGATAGATTCTTTGAAGATCCTTCAATTTCATTATCATACTTTAAGGATCTAATCCTTAGTCTGATTCAGAAATTAAGGAGTCTACTGCGACAAGCTTAATGGATTAAGCACTAAAGTTATCATTACATGAATCTTCCAAAGATTATGCTCTACTATTTGCTTAACTCCGGGCTTAGGCTAATATGTTATTTTATCAAATAAAGTAACTTATTATTTTCCAGGACCATCCTGAAATTTATTCCAATTTGAAAATTAAACCATTTAAATACATTTTCCCTAGGATTATGTTTTAAATGTCAATCTTTCAATTTCATCTTGATTTTAATAGTCCAACTATTTAATCAACGATTTCGGTACTATTTATTATAAACTATTTAACCAACTATAATTTAATAGATTAAAATCAATTATATTGATTACTATAATCCAATTATAAAATCAACTATAAATGAATAGTTTGAATATAGTCCAACTATTTATTAAAACAACATTTAAATATTAGTCCAACTAACATTTAATATATATGACGAATGATATTTGTTTGAGCGCGTATGGCAAGTAATTAAACGAATATTGCAAATTCAATTCTTGCCTCCCACTATTTTCGGCGAGCCTCTAACCCTCTGTCGAGTACTCGGGAAACCGTGTTTCCTAGTGGGCTAGGATCCCGTTAAATATCACACAATCTTGACTTTGGCCAACAAATTGTATGATAATTAACTAGGTAGATCTCTAAGATCGATTGGATCCAATCCAATTCCTAGATCCGGAAGGGGGACATCGTCCGAAACATCCGAACTCATATCCATATATCCAATATAAATAATATACCTAACCTTTTTCCTCTGAATCAACTAAGCCTTGGCTTTGGCACAACAAACTTAGTGATCCCAGTTAAGCGCGACCCATTGACCATGGAAAGCTTCGTAATCAATGTCGATGGACAAGAAGTGGTCTTGACTTTGGCCAACAAACCACAACTTGGACAAGACACCAATATGGAACAAAGCCTTCGTGATTCAAACAATCCTCGACGGACAAAGGCCTTGACTTTGGCCAACAAGCCAATGCCAGTCTCGGATCTTGAGTGAGAATCACTCAATGGAAGGAAAACGCTTAATATTTGTGAGGGTTTTTCGCGTGCAAATTGGCAACCAATTTATTATCTTTGTTAAGGTCTCATCATCATACACCCTTAAACATGCATTCTAAACACATAATAAAGCGCATATGAATAAAATAATAATGATATGCGGATGGATACTTTACACATTGATCCTAGATCAAATCTCTCCCTTTCTCTCTCTTGCTAGCACATGTATTTACTTCTACCCGTTACACTACACTTCTAAAGAAACCTCATTTACATTGAGGGGAATATGTGAGAAGAGAATACAAAGAGTATGGAGGTATAAGGCTGGACACGCAGGTCCAATTAATAAATCAAATTTATTACAACAATTTCTAAAATTGTCTCACCCATCTAATATCCATCCGATATACATTATTCATGCATCGCAACCATGTATTCACACAAGCATGTTATCAATCAATCTAATCAAATTGATTAATCTGATAATTAGTGATCATCCAATGTTCAAACAAAGATTTGATTTTGCACGAGTCAAACTCGTTTTGCGAATAAGTACTCAAAGTACGAATTCTCGAATTAAATTAAACAACTACATCATTAAATCCAATTTAATATGCATTCAATTCTAATTCGCTTATTTAATTCCAAATTAAAACACACTTTAATTACGACCTTTACGACTTAAATTCCAAATTTAATCGTATGGGTCTCAAAGCCCGATTAACGTCCAATGAGCTTTTATTAATTTCTTAAGGCGTGGACTTTTGGTCAACTCGGGTCAAACCGAATAACCAAAATCCAATCCGGGAGTTACCCCATAAGCCTAGAAATCAATTTAGGCCCATTAGGCCCAATTAAACTTTAAAGGTCCATTAGTCGCATTTGGGCTTTATGGATGCGGTTTTGGGCCCAATTGGATCTAATCCATTTGGCCTAAACCTAACTTTGTACAACAAAGCCCAATAAGCCCATTCACAACTTTAAAGCCCAAATCCAATTTTAAGGCCCAAATAATTAAATTCCAAAAATCCAATTTCCCAATTTAATTACACTAAAGTGCATAGCATTATTAATCACCCAAATCAATATTTCCAAAACACCAAATTTGTACAATTAATCATGCTCATTACATCAATTAGTGTCCAACACATTTTGATCAAAAATCAAACCCAATTACATGATATATAGTTCTCGGCAATTTGGGCAATTTGTGTCCGATTCGGTTTCAATCCAATTAAATCCACAATCGACATTAAATCAACATTCCCGAATGATTTCCAATACATCCAATGATCAAAAATCAAAAATTCCAAGACATTAGGGCATTGTGACTTTCATTCAGCGAAGCTAAGTCAAAATTGGGGAAATTTGTCCAATCAAAATTCATCAAATTGACAATCCATAAACATGTTATCAACAATTAAGCATACTCAAACATCCAATTTCATCCAAATTGCTCAAATCAATTTTACCCAAATTTTAAGCCCTAAACATTTTCATGCTTGAACCTTACTCTAGATGCCATTGTTGGTTTCTATTAAGGTCCCAAGATCATAAACAAGCATGAAATATGTGTGAATACAAATCAACGAAGTTACAGAATACTCACATCGATCGGTTGAGCGACGCTTTGACGAATAAAATCAACTTTCTGCTCACTGTCACAGCTCACGGCAGTGGCTGTTTTCCATCGTCAAGCTCCAAGCTTCGTCGAACGATTCCCGGCTCATTGGTGGACTTCCCTATCACCTTCGCATGTCTTCGTAGTGTGCTAGCACTCCCGATTTTGCCATAAAATCGCGACTCTTGGTTCCCTTCACTGCTCAGTAGTAACCAAAACCAGTGAGGTTTTTCACAGCCCCTTGGGCGTGTTTTAGAAGAAAGAAAAAAGAGAGGAGATGAGAGAGAGGAGAGAAAAATGTATTGATTATGTTTCTAAAACAAAATAAACATATACCATTTTTTCTCTTTCAAAAGTCAAGCCATAAATGGCTCCAACCACCTCCATCAACTCACATCAATCTATCAATCATGAATAGTGACTTGCGTCAATCACTCAAAGTGAAAGACATCCATCACTGATTGACGAATGATTGACGCTAGTTGCGACTAGCGATTTGACGCTTGATTTGACTAGCAGCGCCGCATTCGAATTCGAAATGCGAATGCGCTCGCAAATAATCTCGGGCTCGGGTTCGCTAATTCCAAATTATGAATTTTCCGTTGCGACGTAATTAAATCTAATTTAATTAATAATCATGCCAAACATAATTACTATTCACGTCGCTAACGAATTAATTCTAAATTATTTGTTCGCCCGAATTAAAATCTAATTTTAATTCCGCGTCGAAATCTAATTTCGTTTAATATATCGAATATATTAATTAATCGATTAATTCCAAATTAATCATTATCTCTCTTTTAATGATATTTTATCCGAGATAAAATATCTCCGTAATTAATCCCAGATTAATTTTCTCTCTCTTTTAATTAATCCCAGATTAATATAGAGTGCGAGTCATACGTCATCGGTGAATCTTCGGGAAGCGACCCATGAGATCCCCGGATATGTTGGCAGTAAATTCGGTCATCGGACTATCCGAACACGTAAGTACCAAGTACTACGTTTATACCGATTTACAAGACAAGGTTGGCCTTTAGCAAAGCGCCATGCCTACCCAATTTTCCGGAAATATCCTTACAGGAATAAAGGATCTATATCAGGCCTAATATACGTAGTATTGCGTATTTCTGTCCAGTATCGGATGATCACGTGCTAGGCCTGGGGCTGGAATTGTGTCTGCCCCGTACGAAGCACATGTCGGATGTCTGGTAACTAGTCTCTATAATCGGATAAACATGACATTGTCATTTTATCCCGATGACTGTAGTACTTAAGAGTACTAGTACCGTATCCTACGTGACCATCATCTCCATATGACTGGAGTGACACTTCCCTCTTGACATCACACCCAACACACTATGATTCTCAATATACCCAGCATTGGCATACACAGAACCTGTTAAAGCCCTGGATGACCGCAACCAAAGTATATTGATTGTTGCAAGTATTAGCGGTGCAAGTCTCAGGTTATGACCAAATACACCTACCCTGATTTCAGACTTCCATAGACACATAGTCATACTACCAATGGAATTCCGAGGGGGTCTATCTAGAGCGAAGCTGTTTCCCATACCATCGGTAAAACAAACCTCCTACTACACTTGCATGAGTATCCTATACCCAAATATATGAGAACTATGTCGTTGTACCCTCACAACGCGCACAAATGTAATACTAGTCTTTTACGCATTTATCGATGTCCAATCTCGACAATGCTCTGACTATGGATATTTAATGATTTATCCTTCGTGGATTGATACTATCTCATATCATTCTCAATCCAGGAACAAACCACATGGACCTCTCATCATTTATACATTTAGGTGATCCAATCACAAATGATAAGAGTGCAATCTTATTTGTCACATAGTTAATTTGTACAACAACACCATGATCTGTACAAATAGTGACGCTATGGGTCATAATTGTCCAACATAGGCTTATAGGTAAGCAGCACATGCAATTACAACACAAATAGCTAATAAGATTACCACAACCAAAAAGGTCTGAGGAGCGATCCCCACCCTCCCAACCCTCGTTAGATAACAGCAACAAAGAAAGACATCGATGTTTACCTCAAGAAACTCCCGGAAACAAGTGAGTTCGTAGTGGTAAGAGATAAAAACATAAAAACCTTCAGATCTAGCACGTGAGCAAAATAGAAGAGGAAGTAATAGTCAAGCGATCACGGCATAGAAAAGGGCCAGCACTAGACATAACTAGGGGCATGTAAAAGATGACATCTTTTGAATAAGGAGATAGAAGCATAAACCACATAAGTTTCAGGCAAAGAATAGAGCAGAAAAGAAGATAAAAATGGCAATAAGTAAAATTTTGGGAGTGGAACTGTTGAGGTTAGACGACAAAAGAAAAAGAAACTAGATAAACAAGGACAGAAGTACATAAGTATTAAGATAAACTTTCGATGGATAAGTTCAGTAGTACTACGAAACAACAATTTTTCTTAGAATTGAGATAAGACTAGAATTCCATCAGATAAGAAGCGGAAGGAAGGT
>SKCR01006810.1:0-13550 GCA_019454045.1 Zanthoxylum bungeanum | reverse complement strand
TGATTCGGTCTTCTCTCTCTCCACATGCAACAGTTCACGATTTTCTCTCCTTTCCCTCCCATTTTCTTCTCTTTTCTTTTCTCGGCTCACTGCCGAATTCTTCATCAATTTTTTCTGGTTTGACGATGATTGAGAAGCAAAAGAAGAATACAAGTGCTAGCACACACTCTAGGAGGCATACATAGGTGATAGGGAAGCATCTTCTTGAGCAGGAAGCTTGAAGCTTGGAGCTTCAATGGAGTCATCCATGGCCGAAAATGGAGGAGTTTTCAAACCCCCTCTGTGCGTTCACTGCAGTTCCAGAAGCCCCAAAACCGAGCTTGATGAAGCCAAAAAACGCATGTTCTTCATTTCATCAAAACCAATCAATGTGAGTTATGTTTCCGCCTTACTCCTTTGATGTGTTCACAACTCGTTTTTTATGCATTGTTTGTGATCTTGTGGACTTGATTAAACTCCAACATGGGTTTCTGATCTCGCCCCTTAAAGATGTCAATCTTATGGTGGTGTACCATCCGACTACGTTTATGAGGAAGTGATACGAGGTATCGACTCCCTGTTATGGCAAAGTGCCATGAGTCCGAAATGGATTCCATGTATAACAACTATGTTTGGATACTAGTTGTTGTACCACAAGGCGTTGTGCCTATTGGTACTATAAATGTCTTCAAGGAAGACATACATGGAAGGCAACATACCAACCTGCAAAGCTAGACTTTTGACGAAAAGGTATCGTTATCAACATTATGTTAATAATGGTTCAACCTTTTACCTGTTGCCATGGTAAATCCATTTTGAAGATGCTTGAAAATAACTGTATATTTCATTTATGAAATGTGCCAGTTATAAATCAAAATCGCTTTCCTGAAAAGGAAACCTTTTGGAGGATGTTTACAACATCCTGACGATTTTGTATAACCGACAAACAAGGTTTGCGGGTTATTCGATCCATGTTTGGATCAATGCAAGCATAAGGTTCTTGGAACTGTCGTTTTGAAATAATCATAATGGTTTATGATTTGACTCAAAACGAAATAATTTTGTGTATATAGGAGGTTAGTGGGAGAGCACACTGACAGTGAAATTCCCATAAAGCTATTGTTGAAAGCTTGGCTTTCAATAGAAATTCTCCGTAGAATTCTGGGGATGGGAGTAGTAACAACCTTTATTCAAGGAATAAAGATCTACTGGGATAGATTTGGAGTTTGTTAACACTCTCTGGGAAATTGTACATTTAAAATGTACTTGTATTGGTGTTGTTGGTTTATTCTAAGGTCCCAAAATCAAATCAAGACATGAAATAATGCGTGAATACATCAACGGAGGTAGCGGAATACTCACATTGATCGGTTATGTGGATTTGAAGACGAATCAAGGCCAAAAACGTACTGCCTTGCTCACGCCACTGCAACCAGTCCACTGCCCTGCAAAACAGAAAAAAAGAAATTTAAGTGAAGAAACGGAGCTCCTAGCTACGTCGGATGGATCCCGTCTCATGGTCGAACCTCCCTACCACCTTCGCAAGACTCGTAGTGTGCTAGCACTTGCGGTTTTCACCATGAAAACCCAACCCTTGCTCCCCTAAAGTCACGCCCAAAACAAGTCAAAAACAGTGAGCAGAATGTGTTTTGGCGTGAGGAGAAGAGAGAGTTTGAGAGAGATTGAATTGTGTGTTAAATTGAAAATGATTTACCAAAAATCAATTTATATTTATGCCATAATATTTATTAAATTAATAATAAAATTATGACACAAAACATGCAATGGCTTAGAGTGTCAAACACTCAATTTCCATGCAATAACATTGAGTGCATTGTACACTATCTACATGCAATGCATTAGAATGACATGTGTCATGTGGGCCCCACACGTTTCCAAATGAAAGTGGGCCCACGTGCACTCACGCGTTCGGGTTCGATATTTTCCGAAATACCGAGCTTACGTCGCGACGTTAATTCAATCGAATAATTGCGGCTACCGAAATTATTTACGTCGCTAACGAATTAATTCTAAATTAACTCGTTTGCCCGAATTAAAATCTAATTTTAATTCCGCGTCGAAATCTAATTTCGTCTAATATATCGAATATATTAATACATCGATTAATTCCGAATTAATCGTTCTCTCTCTTTAGACGACATTTTATCCGGATAAAACATCTCCGTTATTAATCCTAGATTAATTTTCTCTCTCTCTTCTTTATAATCCCAGATTATTCAAGAGTGCGAGTTGTGCGTCATCGGTGGATTATCGGGAAGCGACCCATGAGATCCCCGGATAATCTGGCAGTAAATACGGTCGTCGGAGTATCCGAATCACGTACGTACCAAGTACTACGTTCTACCGATTACGAGACAAGGTCGACTCCTAGCAAAGCACCAAGTCTTCCCAAGTTATCCGGACATATCATCAAAGAATATCTAGATCTGTATCAAGCGTAGTATACTAATGTATTGTGCATATCGGCCCAGTATCGGATAGTCACGTGCTAGGGCTGGGGCTGGATAAGTGTCTGCCCCGTCCGAAACACATATCGGATGTCTGGTAACTAGTCTCTATAATCGGATATTCATGACCTGGTCATAATATCACGATTGGATGCGCATCACTTAAGAGCACTAATACCGTATCCTGCGTGACATCATCTCCATTATGACTGGAGTGACACTTCCGTCTTGACATCACATCCAATACACTACGATTCTCTGATAAACCCAGAAGAGGTGAACACAGAACCAGTTAAGATCCCCCACCACCAAAACCAAAGTTTACCGATTGTCGTAAGTATTAGCGATGTAAGTCTCAGGTTAAGACTATACACACCTACCTTGATTTCGGCCTCCCATAGACACCTAGTCATAATACCAATGGGATTCCGAAGGGTCTATCCAGAGCGAAGCTGTTTCCCGTACCATCGGTGAAACACGACCTCCTATCGCACTTGCACAAGTATCCAATACTTATATATATGAGAACTATGCCGTTGTGCCCTCACAACGCGCACAAGTGCAATACTAGCCTATTCCGCATTATCGATGTCCAGTCTCGATAATACTACGGCTAGGATATTTAATGATTAATCCTTCGTGGACTGATACTGTCTCATATCATCTCAATCCAGGAACTAATCATAGGGACCTCTCTTCATTTATATATCTATGGTGATCTAATCACAAATGACGAGAGTGCAATTTCCTTGTTACATAGTTAATTTGCTACAGCAACACAATGATCTGTGCAAATAGTGACGCTATGGGCAACACAATGGTTGGTGGCTTGGCATAAATGCCAACTGTTGGATAATATTACCCATAGCGTCACTATTTGCATAGATCATTGTGTTGCTGTAGCAATTAACTATGTAACAAGGAAATTGCACTCTCGTCATTTGTGATTAGATCACCATAGATATATAAATGAAGAGAGGTCCATATGATTAGTTCCTGGATTGAGATGATATGAGACAGTATCAGTCCACGAAGGATTAATCATTAAATATCCCTAGCCGTAGTATTATCGAGACTGGACATCGATAATGCGGAATAGGCTAGTATTGCACTTGTGCGCGTTGTGAGGGCACAACGGCATAGTTCTCATATATATAAGTATTGGATACTTGTGCAAGTGCGATGAGAGGTCGTGTTTCACCGATGGTACGGGAAACTGCTTCGCTCTGGATAGACCCTTCGGAATCCCATTGGTATTATGACTAGGTGTCTATGGGAGGCCGAAATCAAGGTAGGTGTGTATAGTCTTAACCTGAGACTTGCATCGCTAATACTTACGACAATCGGTAAACTTTGGTTTTGGTGGTGGGGGATCTTAACTGGTTCTGTGTTCACCTCTTCTGGGTTTATCAGGAATCGTAGTGTATTGGATGTGATGTCAAGACGGAAGTGTCACTCCAGTCATAATGGAGATGATGTCACGCAGGATACGGTATTAGTGCTCTTAAGTGATGCGCATCCAATCGTGATATTATGACCAGGTCATGAATATCCGATTATAGAGACTAGTTACCAGACATCCGATATGTGTTTCGGACGGGGCAGACACTTATCCAGCCCCAGCCCTAGCACGTGATTATCCGATACTGGGCCGATATGCACAATACAATCGTATACTACGCTTGATACAGATCTAGATATTCTTTGATGAATATGTCCGGAGAACTTGGGAAGACTTGGTGCTTTGCTAGGAGTCGACCTTGTCTCGTAAATCGGTAGAACGTAGTACTTGGTACGTACGTGATTCGGATACTCCGACGACCGTATTTACTACCAGATTATCCGGGGATCTCATGGGTCGCTTCCCGATAATCCACCGATGACGCACAACTCGCACTCTTGAATAATCTGGGATTATACAGAAGAGAGAGAAAATTAATCTAGGATTAATAACGGAGATATTTTATCCGGGATAAAATGTCGTCTAAAGAGAGAGAACGATTAATTTGGAATTTATCGATAAAATTATTATATTCGATATAATAATCGAAATTCGATTTCGACGCGAAATTAAAATTAGATTTTAATTCGGGCAAACGAGTTAATTTAGAATTAATTCGTTAGCGACGTAAATAATAATTTCGCTAGCCGCAATTATTCGATTTAATTAACGTCGCGACGTAAGCTCGGTATTTCGGAAATATCGAACCCGAACGCGTGAGTGCACGTGGGCCCACATGACACATGTCATATTATGCATTATTTAATTCTAATGCATTGCATGAAGATTGTGTACAATACACTCAATGGTTTTGCATGGAGTTTGAGTGTTTGACACTCTAAGCCATTGCATGTTTTGTGTCATAAGTTTATTATTTATTTAATAAACATTATGGCATAAATATAAATTGATTTTTGGTAAATCTTTTAAAAATAACACAATTTCATCTCTCTCAAAACTCTCTCTTCTCTCACGCCCAAATGAAGAAATTCTTGGACTGGTTTGGAACCAGAAATGGCGTGGACTTTAGGGAAGCAAAGAGTGATTTTCATGGTGAAAAATCAAGTGCTAGCACACTTACAAGTCTTGCGAAGGTGGTAGGGAGGTTCGACCATGAGACGGGATCCATCCGACGAAGCTAGGAGCTCCGTTTCTTCACTCAAATTTCTGTTTTGCAGGGCAGTGGACTGCCAGCAGTTTGGCGTGAAGGGCAGTGCGTTTTTGGGCTTCATTCGTCTTCAAATCGACTCAACCGATCAATGTGAGTATTCCGCTACCTCCGTTGATGTATTCACGCATTATTTCATGTCCTGTTTGATCTTGGGACCTTAGAATAAACCAACAGTCAAGATGGAAGTATCACTTCAGACATATGGAGATGATGATCACGCAGGATACAGAACTAGTACTCTATAAAAGGTTGCAACCGTCGGGACAATATGACCAGGTCAGGATTGTCCGATTTAAAGAGACTAGTTGTTTGATATTCGATATATGTTTCGTACGGGGCAGCCACATTTCCAGCCCCAGGCCTAACATGTGATCGTCCGATACTGGATCGATGTATGCGATACTACGGTATACTACGCTTGATAAAGATCTAATATTCCAGTAAGAATATTTCTGGAGAATTGGGTAGGCATAGCGCTTTGCTAGAAGCCAACCTTGTCTTGTAAATCGGTAAAAACGTAGTACGAGGTACGTACGTGTTTGGATTATCCAACGACCGTATTTACTGCCAACATATCCGGAGATCTCTTGGGTCGCTTCCTGAAGATTCACCTATGATGTTTGATTCGAACTTTATTAATCTTGGATTAATTACGGAGAAACTTTATCTTGGATAAAATGCCTTATTAGGAGAGAGAGAGAGAGATCGATTAATTTGGAATTAATTCGTTTGCCCGAATTAAAATCCGATTTTAATTCCGCGTCGAACTCTAATTTCGTTTAATAATATATCGAATTACATTAGGGTTAATTTGGGGAAAATTGATTGAAGCATGTTCTTGTTAAATTGGATGCTAAAGTATGCTTATATGTATGTTATATGATATATTACATGATCAATTTTAAGAAAAATGCATTGGATGATTTTTCCCCAAAGTGGTTGTCTTGGCCGAATGTGGAGGTGCTTCCATTGGTTTGGAATTTTTCATGCACAAGTTTATTTGATGACTTAAGCATGATTATATGTATGATATATGATATAATACATGATCAATTTTGAGAAAAATACATTGGATGATTTTTCCCCAAAATGTTGCTTTGGCCGAATGTGAGGTACTTCCACTGAGTTGAATTTTTTTGCATGCACAAGTTCATTAGATGATTTGAGTATGCTTAAATGTATGTAATATGATATTATACATGATCAATTTTGAGAAAAATGCATTGGATAATTTTTCCCCAAAATTGATGCTTTGGCCGAATGTGTAGGTCATTCCAATGGATTGGATTTTTCATGCACAAGTTCATTAGATGACTTAAGCATGATTATATGTATGATATTTGATGTAATACATGATCAATTTTGAGAAAAATGCATTGGATGATTTTTTCCCCAAAATTGTTGCTTTGACCGAAAATGGAGGTCCTTTCACTTAATTGGATTTTTTGCTTTCAAGTTCATTTGATGACTTAAAAATAAACGTGTAATAGATTAGTGATTCAATTGGATTGAAAAACAAATCGAACCGCAAAAATCCCTCTTGGCCGAATACAACATCACATGTTAAAGGACTTGATTTTTTGTTCAAATAAATGTTAGACAAGTGTTTTGAACAATTGATGATTAATAATTAAATTGGTGTTTTTGAAATATTTGGTTTAATGAATTAATCATGCAATTACACTTTAATTAATTGAATTTTAAAATTTGGAATATTAAAATTTAATTAATGGGCTTTTATGTTTAATTGGACCCTATGGGCTTGAAATTGATTTTATGGCACTTAAGGGTGATTCCTTATTTGGGCTTGGTAATTGGGTTTGACCCACATTGACCAAATCCCAAGCCTTGATAAATCAATTGAAAGCCCATCGGACTTTAATTAAACACACATTGGATGTTAATTGGGCTTGGAGACCCAATTTGATAAGATTTAGAATCTAATCTTTAAAAGCACATTAAAAGTGTAAACATTTAATTTGGAATTAAATAAAATGAATTAATATTGAATGCGACTTAAATTGGATTTAACGGGTAGTTCGATATAATTCGTGAATTCGTACCTTATGTACTTATTCTCAAACGAGTTGGACTCGCGCAAAATCAAACCGTTGATTGAACATTGGATGATCACTTAAACAAAGACTAATTAATTGGATTTGATTGGTTGTATAGCATGTCTTGAATGAATATACATGTATGTGATGAATGAATAGTGTATAGCGGCTGGATATTAGAAGGGAAAGGGTAATTTTAGAAATTATTGTAAATTTAGAATTTATAAATTGGACCTGCGTGTCCAGCCTTATCTCTTTTATCTCTTTGTATTCTCTTCTCACCTAATTCCCCTCAATGTAAATGAGGTTTCTCTTATTGTATTATGTAATTGGGTAGAAGTAGAATATTACTAGCGGGGAGAGGAAAGGGAGTGATTTGTTCTAGGAACAAATTGTTTTATATATCCATCAGTATATCACTATTAATTTACTTTACGCACTTTATGATGTTTTAGAAGCATGCTTAAGGGTGTATGATGATGAGACCTAACAAAGATAATTAAATTGGTTGCCAATTACGCAAAAATCCCTCAATATTATATTAAGCGATTATCCTTCCATTGAATGATTCTTGTTCAAGATCCAAAATTGGCATTGGTTTGTTGGCCAAAGTCAAGACCTTTGTCAATTGAGGATGTACTTGAATCATGAGAGTTTTGTTCCACATCGATGTCTTGTCCAAGTTGTGATTTTTTGGCCAAAGTCAAGATCACTTCTTGTCCAACGACATTGATTACGAAACTTTCCTTGTCAATGGGTCCCGCTTAACCGGAATCATTAGGTTTGTTGTGCCAAAGCCAAGGCCTAGATGATTCGGAGGATATGGGTTAGGAAAATGTATTAGATACATTGGCATAAGTAAATATACATATGTTTTGGATTTGGATGTCCACCTAACCGGATCTAGGAATTGGATGGGATCCAATTGATCTTTGAGATCTACCTAGTTAAATAGCATACAGCTTGTTGGCCAAAGTCAAGGTTGTGTGTTATTTAACGGGATCCTAGCCCACTAGGAAATAGGATTTCCCGAGTTCTCAACAGAGGGTTAGAGACTTGATAAAAATAGTGGGAGGCTAGTATTGAATTTGCAATTTCATTCAGATACTTAGCCTTACGCGTCTTTCAAAATTATTTCGTTTAATTAATTAAAATTAGTTGGACTAATTCATTGTTATTTTTTCTTGTAACAGTTTGACTGTACCCATTTTATCGTTAACTAGATAGTTGGACTATCGTAGTTGAGATGGCAAGCAAGGTAAATGTCCGAGACATCATCATGGGTGACAATGTCTTTAAGGGCACAAACCTGAGGATAGTCCTTGGGGCCGAGAGGATGCTGTACACTGTACAAACACCTCTCCCGCCTAAGACCACTGGCCCACTTGAGCTGGAGTTATGGAAAACTCACAGCAATGATTGTGACACAGCTCAGGCTATTATGTTAGCTTCGATGACTCAGCACTTTCGTCGCCAGAATAGGGACTTGGATCCTTATAGTATGATGGCTAGACTGCGAGATCTCCACCGCTCCAACAAGCGGATGGAAAGGTACGAGTTGGTGAAGAAACTCTTCCGCACCCGAATGACTGAAGGCGCATCAGTTGAGGCCCACGGGGCTCAAATGATCGCCGATATTGATGAGTTGGCCAATATGGGAATAGTCTTGGAGGCTGAGCTGACCATAGATTTGATCTTACAGTCACTTCCTGATACTTGGAAACAAATCATAATCAACTACAAGTTGATGGATACGGATGACACTCTTGGAGAGCTGTTATCCATCTTGAAGGAGTCTGAAAAAGAACTCCAAAAAGGGGGCAAGCGCGAGGCGCACTTTGCATCGACCTCTCAGAGGCCAAAGGCTGGGCCCAAAGCTACTGGAGGGGTGAGGAAGAAGAAACATAAGAAAAAGGGTAAAGGCAAGTTGACAAAAGCTTCTGGGAAGCCAATGGACAAATCTCAAGATGTCTGCCTCAACTGCGGCAAGAAGGGTCACTGGAAACGTGACTGCCGAATGGGCAAGGGACAAAGGGAGGATATCAAGGCAGGCAAGGCACTGGCCTCTGGTATGTTTTTTATTGAGATAAATATGACTACTTCTAGTTTTAAAAATTGGATTTTTGATTCTGGTTGTTGTAGGCATTGCATTTTTGCATACCAGCCCAATGATGAGCCTCGTATGAGGCACTACTTTTTTAGTTGCGGAAGTCGTAGAAAGCGGTCGTCGGAAGGGAAATGTCAAGAATTGACATTTTTGTTGGATCTAGTTCGCTCGTTTAAGCTTCGGGTTCGCTTGTTCGGTCTCGGTTTCAAATTATCCTCACGCCCATCTCTCATTTACAAAACACAAAATGCCATTCGACAAGAAGCCAAAACCCTCCACAAACAACTCCATTTCCCTCCATCACGTGAATGTGCCCCTCCAAAACAAGAATCATCATCCATTTGTCAAACAAATGCCCCACGTAAACCTTATCACCACCGTTTGATTTCTTGTCTTTTTCCCACACAAACCATTCTCATGCCCCACGCCCATTTTGACAATTAACAAACCAACAAACTTCCCTCCCATCACCACCGAATATGTTTTTGGTTTTTTGCCTCCATCACTTCCCTTTGATCACGCCTCTCACTGCCGTTTTGGAAGATGACAACTTGGCCATTCACATCATCACCTTCTGGGCCTTCATGATCTAGACATCATCACTCGTGATCAGGAGGAAAACGCACCAAACTGCTAGCAGATCATCAGGCCAATAGCCAAATCTGACTCACAGCCACTGCTCACGCCATTCTTGATCGTCAACCATTCTCGGCTGGGCAACTTCAGGGCATCTCCATCAATGGCCATCCATCAACCCTAGCCACTCCTCTCTCACGACCGAACCCTTGCTACTTCCAGGGGAACTTCTCGGCATCATCATCATGATCATCATCTTGATCAACTTGATCACTAGACATACACCACCTTTCATCTCTTGACCCTTCATCTCTTCATCACCTCAAGCCACGAACTGAACCACTTCATGCGAGAACTCATCATCAATCATCACTTCAACGAACCATCATCTCTCGGCCTGGAGAACCCTTCACTGCACTTCATCATCATCAACAACAACCAGAGCCACGACACCACCACCTAGCACCATCAATTCTGGAACCCTTGATCTCCATCAATCACGACACAACTGGCCACACCTCATCAAGATCACTCTCTGAAAGTGTTCAATCAAAGTCCCAAGGATCACAAATCATGCATAAAAAACCACATATGAACACATCAAAGGAGGTGCGGAATATACTCACATTGAATTTCGGTTTTGATGAAATGAAGAAGACAAGCCATTTTCGTCCTCCCCAAGCTCACGGCAGTGGCTTCTCCTTGCAGTGGGCTGTGCGATTTTGCTCCTCTTTGAACCTCCAAGAATCGGCCATGCATGAACTCCATTAAAGCTCCAAGCTTTGAGATTCCATGCTCACAAACTCACTTCCCTATCACCTTTGTATCACTCAAGGTGTGTGCTAGCACTCATCATCTTCCATTTTGCTTCTCAAATGCTCGGTCAAACCAGAACAAAAGGTGAAGAAATCGGCAGTGAGCCGAGAAGAAGAAGGGAAGAAGAAGAGGGAAAAGAGAGAAACCGTGAATGTGCATGTAAGAGAGAGAAAAAGATTTTTAATATATATAATATTTTTTTATTTCATTTACCAAGTAAAATAAATAAAACATATATATATCTTATCTTTTAATTCAAAAGTTAAAAGTTAAAACAATAAAGCTTTTCCATCATTTCAACTTTTAACTTTAAGTCACATCTCATCTATTCACTTTAACAAAGTGACATATTGTCAAGTCACATCACTCAAAGTGACAATTAATTTGACGATTGACGTGACTAGCGATTTGACGCTTGACGTGACTCGCGTGCCGCGCTCGAATTCGAAATGCGAATGCGCTCGCAATCACTCTCGGGCTCGGGTTCGCTAATTCCAAATTAACGAATTTTCCGTCGCGTCGTAATTAAGTGATTACGCCTAGCGAATTCACTATTCACGTCGCTAACGAATTAATTCTAAATTAATTCGTTCGCCCGAATTAAAATCTAATTTTAATTCCGCGTCGAAATCCAATTTCGATTATATATCAAATATATTAATTTTATCGATTAATTCCAAATTAATCGTTCTCTCTCTTTAACGATATTTTATCCGAGATAAAATATCTCCGTAATTAATCCCAGATTAATTTTCTCTCTCATCGAATAATCCCAGATTAATTCTATCTCTCTCTTCTAATTAATCCCAGATTAATCAAAGTGCGAGTAATACGTCATCGGTGAATCTTCAGGAACCGACCCATGAGATCTCCGGATATGTTGGCAGTAAATACGATCGTCGGACTGTCCGAACACGTAAGTACCTCGTACTACGTTTATATCGATTTACAAGACAAGGTTGGCTTCTAGCAAAACGCCATGCCTACCCAATTCTCCAGAAATTTTCTTACATGAATATATAGATCTGTATCAAGAGTAGTATACCGTAGTATTGTGTATATCGGCCCAGTATCGGATAATCACGTGCTAGGGATGGGGCTGGATAAGTGTCTGCCCCGTCCGAAGCACATGTCGGATGTCTGGTAACATAGTCTCTATAATCGGATATACATGACCTGGTCACAATATCCCGATTGGTTGCGCAACACTCAAGAGCACTAGTACCATATCCTGCGTGACATCAACTCCAATATGACTGAAGTGACACTTCCGTCTCGACATCACACCCAATACACACTGCGACTCTCTGATAAACCAGAAGCGGTGTACACAGAACCGGTTAAAGCCCTGTACCACCAAGACCAGAGTCTACCGATTATCGCAAGTATTAGCGATGCAAGTCTCAGGTTAAGACTATACACACACTACACTCTATTACACTACGCTCGATTCCGGCCTCCCATAGACACATAGTCATAATACCAATGTGATTCCGAGGGGTCTATCCAGAGCGAAGTTGTTTCCCGTACCATCGGTGAAACACAACCTCCTATCGCACTTGCATAAGTATCCAATACTTATATTATGAGAACTATGCCGTTGTGCCCTCACAACGCGCACAAGTGCAATACTAGCCTATATTCCGCATTATCGATGTCCAGTCTCGATAATACTTCGCGGCTAGGGATATTTAATGATTAATCCTTCGGGGATTGATACTGTCTCATATCATCTCAATCCAGGAACTAATCATATGGACCTCTCTTCATTTATACATCTATGGTGATCTAATCACAAATGATGAGAGTGCAATTTCCTTGTCACATAGTTAATTTGTACAACACAACACCGTGATCTGTACAAATAGTGACGCTATGGGTCATATTATCCAACAATCTCCACTTGGCACATAGCCAGTCACTCGAGTGTCTAACACCCGAACTATGTATAATTCGCTCAAATTGCTGAGGAAATGTTTTCGTCAGTGGATTTGCTTAATTATCGTCTGACGCGATTTACACGATCATCACATCGCCACGATGTATGATCCGAACGAATCAGATGACATAGAAGTATATATCTGGATCGTCGATGAGACCTTTAATTCTTTAGCCTGTGCTGACGCCTAGCTCAACTGCTAACAGAACTATATCTAATCTAATTAGATTTATTATCGATCCAAATGGCTTCTATTGCTGCCTCAGCTGCAGCAATAATCCGCATTTGTTGTTAATTCGGCAACAGTTATCTTGCTCGGAATATTTCCAGCTCACTGCACCGTTATTTAAACTGTATAGTACCGTTTGCGACTTTTAGTCGTCTTTATCGGTTATAGGAAACTTGCTACAGTGATCCCAGTCACTTCAAGTTCTCATACTCCATAGACTAAGACAGCATCTTTAGTTCTCTAAGATACTAACGGATGTTCCTAACATCAATCCAGTGACTATCACTCGGATTGTCCTGTTTGTGAATCCATATGCTCAAAGCGTATGATACACCAGGTCTTGTACATTTTTCAATGTACGGTTCCACGGAGAGTATTTCGAAAGCCAAGCTTTCGCCGACATTTATTTTTATGGAATATCATTTCCAAGAAATGACGTATTATCATTATTTTATCAGGCCTCTGTATAGATCAACATCTTGCTTCACTAATTATTTACACTAGAATCATTTTCGTTTTGAATTAAATCATACACCATTATGATTGCATCAAAATGATAATTCCAAGAACTTATGCTCGCGTCAGCAAGCATCATCCAAATGGATCTTCAGTGGCAATAGGTAAAAGGTTGAATCGTAATCAATCACAATGTCGATAACGATACATTTCCGTTAAAAGCCTAGCTTTATACGTTGGTATATTGCCAT
>SKCR01006809.1:0-13550 GCA_019454045.1 Zanthoxylum bungeanum | reverse complement strand
AAAAAAAATTAAAAAAAAAAAAACCCACTGGATTTTTCTTGGAATTTTTCAGCCGAAGTGGCTGCACATAACCCGTTGGGAGAGTGGTAAAAAATGTGGGTTTGACTGATTTATTCTTCTCAATTTCAAGGTTTGAATTATAGATAGTAGACAAATCTGGGTTCGGTCCTGTCCAGTCCGAAATAAAAAAAATCTCGGGTCAGGCTTTAGATTAGCCGGGCTTAGCATATTAAGCCTAGACCGGACCCATGCATTTGTTTGTAACATTTGGATTGTTAGTTTATCGATGAAACTTTTGATTGATTTTGTGAATTGTCTTTGCATATAGTGTGGATGTATTTTGTATTTGTATGCTTTTAACTTTTGTATTTTTTATTTTTTAAAAATGGACCGGATAAAGCTCAGACCTGGCCCGGAAGACACTCGGGCCAGACTTTTCCCTGACCCAAACCAATATTTTCCTTGTCGGGCTCGGACCGGGCTTACCAAAGCCCGGGCCTGACCCATTGCTACTCTTAGTTCAAATCCCTTTAAATATATTTCTTTAGTGTCATTCTCCTTTATGTAAAAAATCAACGACTTATCATGATATATACTAGGAAATTTCTAAAATTAATTAAAGTACGCATAAGTATACCAAAATACCCGATTATAAAAAAAAAAAAAAAAATAGGCTGGACATTATAAAATTAAAAGTATATTACAAAAATGGTTTTAATTAATTTAGGAATTTTAGTAGTATTTTTGTCAACATTAGGATTTTAATACCACTGGTTTTAATTAATACTAAACCTGTTAAATAATCATTTAAGTATATTGTTATTTTAGTGTTGCCTATTAATTTGGATTATTGATGATTAACAAATATCTTAATGATAATTTTTATTTTTATTTTTTGAATTTTGATGTAATAAAAATAAACATATGTATCTTTTTGAAAGTACCAATAAAAAATGCAAATGTACTCTTACCGGTCACACCCCTCATAAGTAACAACACCACCATCGATAGATCCGGCCGATGGTTCGATTCGGTTCCGAACTGTCTGGTTCCGGTTCCATTTTGTGTGGAACCGGAATTGAACCGTTCGGTTCCGGTTCTGATTTCACTCGGTTTGTTTGTTTGTTTGTTTTTGTTTTTGTTTTTTTTTACTTTATTGAAAAAAAAAATTGAGATTGATAAATCAATATAATTTAAAATTATGAATTTGAATTTATATAATACACTTACATTACATAATTACATTCAATTACAAATAAAATTCTTATCTAAAAAATAACAATAAAAAATTATTATATAAATTCAAACCAATTCCGGTTCGGTTCCGGAATCGGAACCTTGGTCGGGTCTAACCATCGATATATCATACTTATGTTTATCAATGTTTTAAAAACTGAATCGGTCATTGAATTATTGATCTAAGAATTTTAAGAAATTATTGGTTCGACCGGTTAAATCAATTCGATTGAATCGATTGACCTCATCATGATATTATAAATAATTTTAATTAATTAATTAATACAATATTTATTCTAGTAATTTCTAATGTCAAAAATTATAATATATATATATATTTATTTTTAAATTTATTTGTATTGTTTGATTTAGGGTTTATGAAAATTTTTAAAAATGATTTTTTTTTCTTTTTATTTAGGGTTAAAAATTATGGTTCACCGAATTTGACTAATTTTTTTTGGACAACCTATTTTGGAGGTGTACTCGGACCAAACTCATGACCAATTTTCTGTTCAACCGTTGGTCCAATTTTAAAAACAATGATTTATAACCAAAAGGGTGTATGTTTTGGTATGAATTATTGTTTTCCTGGGTAATTTTAAATTTCATGGAGCCGATAAATATAAAAATAGAACGAAATAGTATTCATTGAAGACGTCGAAATTGCGGACCCACATGTTGGTGGCCCTACAGAGAGTAGGGCCCATTAACTTTTAGAAATCACGACGTTGAACAAATGACATGTGGCAATCTGATTACATAATGTACAGTAATTAAAGAAACTCTCGCCCGCCGCATTCTCCGTTGAATTGAATTGATTTTTATTTTATTTTTAAAAGAATTATGCAACGCTGCGTCAGATGATTGACTCCTCCCAATTACTATTTTTTTATTACAATACAAGTTTACATATATATATATATATATACAATTTAAAATTTATTCAAATAATGAAGACAAATATTTATAATATACCCATAATTATATATTTACATAAAAAAGATATATGTATTTCTATATATTTACTTTCACTCAAATATTAAAAAAAAATTTACTATTAAATTGGAAAAATTAAATCCACACGCTTGCAAGGATTCGAATTCACGCTGTTGGGCTAGCCCGGTCATCCCCGATTAGTATAAATATTCAAAATATAATAATAACATTATGTATTATGAACAAATCTGATTTTATTATAGGTGCAAGTGTCGGCAATACAAAAATTTCAACAATAATAAAGGCAGATAGTTATATATATATATATATATTATCACATAGTTATATATTTTTGTTTTGTAGTGAAGAACTTTTTAAAATTACATTGAAAATTACGTTTTTTGTCTGCTCATATATTGAAGTCTGTATTTTTTTTTAAATTTTTTTTTGCAAAACATTATCCTTATATCAAATGAGGTTCAAATATAAATTAAAAGACATACTAAAAAAAAATAAAATTAAAGAAGATGTGAATTTCAATATAGTGTTATTTGTCATTTAACATATGAAATATATATTTTTTCTGTCTTTTAATATGTCTCTTGTTTTTTTCTTTTTTTTTTTTTTTTTTTTTTAAGTTAGTGACTAAATTAAAATACAAAAAAATCAAAAATTCCAAGATAGACCACATACTTCAATGTATTGTTATTTGTCTCTTAGTGTAATGAAATGTGTATTGTTCTAATCTTAAAGTGATATTGAATCCCACATTGGAATCTCATTTTAAATATTTAATTTTTTATTTAATTTATATTTTTAAAGATATTTTATCAATTATCACCCACATTTTTTTTTTATCTATTCTCATATTTCTAAAATTCAAACTCCAATAACTAGTTTTAAAAACTTATTAAAAAATCGTCTTGATCACGTCACGTAACACATTATTTTCGTAATATTATTAGAAATTTCATCTCGATAATGAAATATAAATTATATCAAATATCAGTTATTAAATTTTCAAATACAATTAATTCAACTAATAAGAATTTCAATAAAAAAAATAAAAGATTATTTTAAATATAAAATTCATTAAAAATAATGGTACAATAGCAGACAAGTCCTTGTACCTTTATGTTTCATTAGATATAAAAGCATATTTTTGTCCATTTATATTAAACAACTCTATTACTCTTAATGGAGTGAGTAAAGTACCATTTTAGGCTCCATTTAATACATTTTTACGAGGCATGGTTTTCAATAGTTTGGTAGATTTTCATATTGAATAGTGATTATTATATCATTCTAATATAATATGCCCTCAATGGGATGTGGTTTGGTAGCATAAGACTTAAGATTTGATTAGTTAAGTCATAGTTTTGAATCCAAGGGGACGGGGTGCATTTCTTATAATAGTCTGGGACAACCGAAGATTTTACTTTTTCCACTTAAACCGGGGTTTGGTAGTTTAGCGGTGGGGTTTCCAACGTTTCCAATATGATTGTAATATACTAAATTAACTAGTTCTTTATAATCTTAACTTCCAAATGATAACATGTACGGTAGAATAATGGCAGGCGACATATAAACGATTGGGGACAATTGAAATTTTATTAAAATATATCTTATAAATTATTGAAAAGTCTGACATAATTTTAATTTACCCATATTAAAGTGATTAATATATGTAATTTTTTATGAAAATCATTTTACTCTTACTGAATTACGTTATGGCTGCACCACTCTTTTATAAAGTTGACTTTGACATCACAATTGGTCAGACAACAAATCCTAAGAGATAGTTAAATTAAAAGTTAGGTAATAGCTAGTAGAGATAGTAAAAATTCATGTGGAGATGAGGTATGCGGGTCTTGTATGTTAATGGCAGATAAGAAGATAAATTTATATACTCATTGGTTGGATAGTTCAGATATGAGTATTTTATTTCTATTTAAATAGATGTAAAATCCATATGTGAACGAGGATCCACATGAGGCCCGATATGTTAAGGCGGATAAGAGAATAATTTTCGTTGATATTGATATCTCTATATCATATTCGATCAATTGCTATCCCTAATAGCTAAGGATTTATTTGATACAACCAGAAAAACTATGTCCTTTATTAAAAAATTAAAAAAAAATTATGGACCAGTTTGTTCTTATCCCAAATAAGAAAACTTATAATTAATTTGTTGATTTTTCAAAAGAAAAAAGTGAATATAAATTTGTGCATCTGCTGCGAGAAAATCTTTGGTGCAACAGTGGTACATTGTCATTCATTGTAATAAGTCAATCATTTATTGTCACGCGGACTAAAAAATTAAAAAATAACTAAAAAATAAGTATTAAATTATATATATTATTTTTTAATTCGCTGTGGTACCATATCACCCATATACCACCACCGTTGCACCAAAGATTTTGCTCTTACCGCATGACAACGAGTAAATCTTTGGTGCAACAGTGGTATGGATGACGTGGTCCCACCAACCAATTAAAAAATAATATGTTTAATTTTCTTCCTATTTTTTAGTTGTTTTTTGACTTTTTAGCATGCGTGTCAAATAATGATTGGCTTGTTACATGAATGACGTGGTACCACGGTTGCACCAAAGATTTTCTCCATGACAACAGGGACACAGAAATTTCAACTCGAATAGAAAATCTCCTTCATCTCTCTCCCACATTCATTTTCTTTCACTGATTCATTCATTTTCATTCACATTGCCTCTCTTCCCTTTTCGCGCTGTACGTTTTCTCCCTTTCTCTCTCTTCAAAAATTCGATTTTTTAATCTCTTTCTCTTTCTTACGTTTTTGCAATTCAATTCAGTCGTGCGTTTCATTCTAATTTCTTTACGCTTTTTCTCTTCTGGGTTCTTCTTTAATTTGTATTTTCGCTTTTAGATCTTCACAGCTTTCGTTTGTTGTGAAGCAGAGGCTTTTTTTTTTTTTTTGGGGGTACTTTTTGAGCCATTAAAGCCAAGCTCTGTTATTATTGTAATTTTTATAAAGGCCTGTTATTATTTGCTACCCAGTTGTTTTATTTTCATCTTTGCTCTCTATTCCGAGTTGTTCACGAAATTCATCTCTCAAGATCACAAGGTTTTTAGTGTTTTTTGAGTTGGGATTTTGTTGACTAGTGATTTTGAATCTGAATTTCATCGATTTGGTTTTGTTCTTCTGAAAAACTATTGATTTTTTTTTTTTGGGTTATATTTTGGATTTGAAAAATGACCATTTTCAGACTTTTGTTTGTAAATTTTATATTTTTAATTTTCTGGGCAGACATGCTCTGACATAATTATACTTCTGTATTTATATATTTTAAAATTATTGTTCAATTTTGAGTCTTTTTTTTTGGATCTGGATTTCTACAATTTTCCTCTATGATTGATTATAAAAATTTTCACACTTTTATTTCACATGTAAAAACTCTGTTTTTTTTCTTTTCGAATTTCACTTATTTTGCCGTCTCTGTTTTCATATTTTTGTTAAAACTGAATTGATATTGCTTGAAAATTTACTCACGATTGCTTGCCTTTTTTATTTTGCAGATCATAAGGGGGAGTATTATACTTGGATCACTGACATAACCGAGGCTTACGACTGATTTTACAACATAGATAAACTATCAGGATTTTCCGAGATGCTGAATTTGGCAGGGCCAGAAGTCAGCAAAGGCCTACTAGACCTTTATCCTTTGGAGGTGAGATTTAGAATCATCATAGTAATTGAAATATGGTCCTCTTTTTTTCTTTTTTTTTTTTGTTATAGTTTTTGTTTTAATTGCTTCCTTTTTGAGATGGGGTGATTCATTTTAGTAATGAGAACCTTTTGTGCATGAAGGTTTGGATTATGCAGACCCCAAAAGGAAGAGCAGTTTTGCTGGGAAATTATTTTTGGCTGCTTCCTTTACTGCATTATGCATTTTCATGGTGAAGCAATCACCAACATTCAGTGGCCCGAGCCCGGTAATTCCCTTGTCGTCTCTCAAAATTCCATCTATTTCTTGAGTATCATGTTTTCTTTTATTTGTATATTTTAAGTTGGTGATTATGAAATTTTCAGTGCTAACATTTTTTTACTTGCTTTGCATCCTTTTAGTTTTCCCAACATGAAGAAGGGGTAACTCATGTCCTGGTAACTGGAGGTGCTGGCTACATTGGTTCACATGCTGCACTGCGATTACTGAAGGACTCATACCGCGTAACCATAGTTGTATGTTTCTTCTGCATAATCACTCTTCGCTTAATATTGTCACTTGATGCGGATCTCGAGGATAATGATTTTTCTTCTTGACAGGATAACCTTTCACGGGGAAACCTAGGTGCCGTTAAGGTCCTGCAAGAATTATTTCCTGAACCTGGGAGGCTTCAGTTTATTTACGCTGACCTGGGGGATGCTAAAGCTGTATGCTAATTGTGCCTTTGTTGAGATGCATTTTAGCTTTTCATTTACAACTCTACAGACATGGATGTTCTGACTTGATTACTTAACTCATGTCAGGTTAACAAAATATTCTCAGAAAATACATTTGATGCTGTAATGCATTTTGCAGCTGTTGCATATGTTGGGGAAAGCACCATTGATCCTCTCAAGTAAGTATTGTTTGTGATATAGACTGTCAAATCTGGTGCCAAACGGTATATATTTCTTTTGTTTGTAAGAACAGGCTGTTGTAAATGTTGTCCGGCAATGGTAGTGAAAGTTAACGAGTTCCCCAAGAGCTTATTTTGATGAACCATGTTGACTTCATACCATAGGGCTTTGTATGATAATAGGAAAATTTAGGCCATTTTCAGGTTTTGCTAGGAATATAAATCTAGATTTCAATTTCAGGTCGATTTTAGACCATTTTTGCTGGTCAAGTTTTCATAGTAATTTGGGTATTATATCTTCACGATATATGCATAATAAATGGATGAGTGTACAGTGAACAGGTTAATCCCCTGCTGTGCTTCCTAGTCTTTTGGCGTTAAAGTACCGTATGGTGTATGTCCTTAATGGTGATATATTTGACCTTGATGTGCAGATATTATCACAACATTACTTCAAATACCTTGATAGTATTGGAGTCAATGGCCAGGCGTGGAGTGAATACTTTGATATATTCTAGTACATGCGCTACATACGGGGAGCCTGAAAAGATGCCCATTACTGAAGAAACTCCACAGGTGAGAAATTTTGTATGTCATTGACACTTATCTAGTTATTTAAGTTTGTATTTGGGCTATATAGTGTAAGATGGACATGCTTCAATTTTTTTGACCCAATGTTAATAGACAACTTATCAATATTTTCGAATGAATGCAGGCCCCAATTAATCCGTATGGTAAAGCTAAGAAGATGGCTGAAGATATCATCCTGGACTTCTCTAAAAACTCTGATATGGCGGTTATGATCCTAAGGTTAGTGGTTTTTTACACTAGTTTGTTACCCTTTTGCTTTATAAATAACATGTTTTAATGTCCTTGTGCAAGTACTTTTTAACTTGTTTATTTTACCACCACTCAGTTAATTTAATATTATGCCTTTATTTTTGAAATATTAGATGCATGCCTTCTTTTTTGGAATTTACATCATTACATGTAGATAAATCATAATCACCAACAATTAGAGTTATAGATTCAACTTGCTTTTGTGAATATTTTGCAGATACTTCAATGTCATTGGTTCCGATCCAGAGGGCAGGTTAGGTGAAGCTCCAAGACCTGAATTACGTGAACATGGGCGAATTTCAGGAGCTTGTTTCGATGCAGCTCGTGGTATTATTCCTGGGCTGAAGGTATGCTATTATGTCATTCCTTGACCTTTTGTTTTCATGGACAACTGTTTCTATTTCTGCCTAAATCTTTGAAGAGACAGGAAGAAACAGCTATTGACTGTTTGAAGAAGTTGAGAAATCTGTACATGATTTATAATTGGATATTTGAAAACGCTTCTCTTGGCTCGGCTGTTGTGGTCAAACTTCATCTGGTCAAACTTTCATGTTTATGGTTCATTAACCCACTTATGGTCTGGATTTCAAATACATCATAAAATCTTCCACCTAAAAAAGGTCAAAAGGTTCTGATAACTTGGACAAATGAGGTAACTTCGGAAAAAAATTGGAAAACTTGACCGAGTGAATAGGCTACTTGGCGAAAATGGGCAGGGTAGGACTATCATGATTATCACAAGCTTGGATTAGGAGTAACGTCCGGATATTATTCTACATGTATGCTTTTCCTATTGAAACTTTACTACATAATATACAATTAAGCAAAGTCTCGATATTCATGCATGAACTATATAGCATAATGGTATTATCACTAAATAATAACATGTATCTCTTAACATTCATCCTTTTTCATTTGATATCTCTGTATTCGTAATGACTGAATATGCTTCTTAATGTTTCATAATGCATAAATTACTTGGCTTCTGACAATCTGGTGATGTGGCTCCCTTGAAGGTCAAAGGAACAGACTACAGTACTGCAGATGGCACTTGTGTTCGTGATTATATTGACGTCAATGATCTGGTTGACGCTCATGTAAAAGCTCTTGAGAGGGCAAAACCTAAGAAAGTTGGAATTTATAATGTTGGCACCGGAAAAGGTACTCCATAAGATTACCTTCTTATAGCATTTTCCTTTATCCAATTCTAGATTTTGCAAATAAAAGTTGAGGAAAACCTTGTTTCTGTGTTTTATATGACCAGGGAGATCAGTAAAGGAGTTTGTTGAGGCATGTAAAAAAGCAACATCGACAAATATCAAAGTTAAATATGAATCTCGCCGCCCAGGTGACTATGCTGAAGTGTACAGCAACCCGACCAAGATCAGACTTGAACTGAACTGGACAGCCAAGTACACTAATCTTCAAGAAAGCTTAGAAACCGCATGGAGATGGCAGAAGTCTCATCACGGTGGGTATGCATCCATATAAGGAAACATATTTATAGCCATTACGAAATGGGAAACGAAGGCAGACCGAGAGAGAGTCAGAGGATTCAGTCTAGAGTTAATGATGTGAGGGATAACTTGGATTGAGTATTACTAGTATTCATTTGGCTTTCTATTGATATTATATAGGTTTTGTTTTAGAGAGGCCCCATTATTCAATGAATTTAAACTGATGATTATTGCTCAATAATATGATATGCCCTGGTGCAGCTATACACTTTTCATTTCATTCAATTCTCTTTTTATTTTTTATTCTGCATGATTGTTATTTGTTGCTTTATGGAGCAACTGTTGCGCAGCTTATTTGTTGTCCATTGTGATAGATCCGGGGGTTTTTGTGGGGCTATGAGTCTAATAGATTTTGCAATTTAATAGATTTTAATTTTAATTTTAAAAAATTATTGCGGAACCCACGAGGGTCTACTCTTTGGCAGAGCTGAACTGATACGATAGTCCCCTACAAGTTTTTTTTTTTTTTTGTTTTGTTTTGTTTTTTTTAGGATATAGGACATTATTTAATACTCGATAGTCATAGGCTTATGAACTTGTATTATATAAATTACATATCTAAATTAGATACTAAATTAGTAACAAAATTTTCAAATTTAAAAAAGCAGCAGTAATTATTTTGATAGTGTTATATAAAACATACTACATCCTACAAATCTTAGTTCTTCCTAATTTATATATTAAGATTTTCTTATAACAGACATTGAGATTGAATTGGTCATTAAAATCTAAAAGAATCAGTTGAAATTTGTATGACTAATTCAGCCCAAAAACTAGAGAGTTGAAGATTGTCTTATGCTCGATGTGGGATATCCGTGTCACGTGATTAGATAATGTGAGTTTATTTGTGAGTGAGATTGACTTTGATATCATGTATAAATTTATGGTTCTAACTAAACTCAAAAATTAACTTGAGAATTGAAGGTTGTCTTATATTAAGTGACCAAGATCACCTTTCAACTAACATGAGATGTTTTCTTTAACCTGTTAATTTCTTTCATTAAATAAGCTAAAACTTTTTAAAAAAAATTACATCTTTTCAAGTTCTTAGGTTAAGGTTCGAGGAATTGGTAAAGGTAGAAGAGTAAAAATAACAAGGCTGAAGAAAGGCAATTGATTATTAAAGTTCGAATTAGATGCCAGTAAAATTGAGATTCTCCAAATTTATGTTACGTTTTGTTATTTTCTCAACTTTGGAAGGAGTATCAAGGCCAAGTATGCATGGCACGGGCCGGGCTCGGGCCGGGCTTTGCTAAGCCCGGCAAAAAAAAATTTGGCCCGGGCCCGAAAAAAGCCCGGCCCCGATTTCTATATTATAAAAAATTATAAAAATAAAATTTTATTATATAAAATATATATTTTATAAATAAAAATATTTATTTATTTATTTTAAGTCCGGACCCGATTTTTTTATTATAAAAAATTATAAATATAAGAAATTTTAATATAAAATATATATTTTATAATTAAAAAATTTAATTAATTATTTGAAGCCCGGGCCGGGCCGGGCCCGGGCTTTTTGGGTTGAGCCCGGCCCGGGCCCGGGCCCGAGTCGGGCCCCATTTTGAAGCCCGGCCCGGGCTTTTTCACCTCGGGCCGGGCCAAAGCCCGCCGGGCCGGGCCGAACCGGGCCGGGCCGGGCCGAACCGGGCCGGGCCTCGGGCTTTTTTGCCATGTATAAGGCCAAGTCAGTAAATTGATAAATTTTGTTTCCCCTTTTCTAATTTTTTTTTAAAAAAAAAAACTGTCCTCATCATTATATATTAAATGACTATTACTCTTTTTTTTTTTTTTTTTGGATGTTGGACACTCTGCCGACATATCACCAAATTCGAACTTAAATGGAGGACGTAAAATTCTTTAAACTTGAACCCAATACCTATCAACCAAGGTTTATTCCTTTTGCCACCAAACGACATCTCTTGGGGGACTATAGGATACGCTAAAACAATAATTTACAATTTTATGAATGAACTTAGAATTCCTCAAGGTCATACCGTTTATTTACCGATTATAATCTGTATTTTCGTCCTAAATTAAACAGAGCAACCTAATACTTGTCATTTGTTTTAGAATTTAGATTCATTATCTTTTTATTTTTTTATACTCAGCAGCTTTTAATAATCTTATGTTATGTATATGTATATCAATTAAGATTTAATTATTTAAAAATTCTTTTTTTTTTTTTTATAAAATTTTTTAAGGAATGTTCAAATCTCTTTCTTAATAATAAGCTCTAAGCTCATCCCATCCAAATTTCAAATTAAACTCTGGTTTTCATGGTAAGAGTTGAGTAACTAGACTATCCTTTAGAGAATTCTAATTAAAAACCTCTAATCTAATCTAATAATTACGCATCACACTTCATAAAAAACTCAACAAAATACTCAGCTCAGCACTGAATCTAGATAATTTATTTTGACTCTTTCCTACCCAAATGTTGGTACAAAATTTTAAGACCAAAATTCCAAAATATCCCTTATCCTCCTAATAAAATTCAAATAAAGACAAACTTGAAACAATGCAGAAAGTAGCATAGCAGTAGAGATGACAAAACGAATTAACGAATCGAATTAAAATGTGATAGATTCATTTATTAAACGAATCAAATGAATAAACGAATCCTAACCCAAATTATCACTCCTACAAAGCAGGTTGGCGGAAGCGGAATGATAAAATAGGAGATAGAGCCCGACAATTCTAAATCGAAAACTAGATTACGCTTAATCCAAGAGATTAAGACGATTCCGCAGCGTGAGAATTTTAAAAAAGATAACAATTCCAAAAGGAAATTTTATTATTCAAAAGAGAAATCTGAAAGGGTCTGCTAAAGATATACACACAATATAAACCAAAGTTAAAATCCGTAAATCAAAAGACTAGGTGGGGAAAATATCATGTAATTCTGTAAACTTATGCTTCATGCAGAAAACTAATACGGATACACTTACCCCTAAACATGATCAAATTTTAACAATCAAAATTACTTGTTCGTTCCATCATCGGGGTAAAAGAAATAAATTAATTCCATCTCCAACCCAAAACTACACAAACGGAACAAATCAGATAAGGTTTATATTCATCACACACTATCGTGTGCCTGCTACAAAATTGGTTTGAATAACACTTTCTTCAGCTACAAATGAATGTGATACATACTTTACCTATTTGACCTGGAAGCAATCAGAACACCTGGAAAACAAAATTCCTGACTGTTAGTAATACGTAGTTGAAACTTGTTTATGTTATCACTCAGAAAAGTCATTTTAGTATCCATTCCTTCAAAAGCTGACATTAAAGATAGGATAGGTGTGACGGAAGGAAAAATAATGATTGTATATGCAGTAAAGAACAAGATTA
Organism: Zanthoxylum bungeanum; assembly: GCA_019454045.1. Classification (NCBI taxonomy): domain Eukaryota; kingdom Viridiplantae; phylum Streptophyta; class Magnoliopsida; order Sapindales; family Rutaceae; genus Zanthoxylum; species Zanthoxylum bungeanum. The sequence continues at coordinate 1,060 of SKCR01006809.1, read as the reverse complement.
GATAGATGGGCATGAATAACTTTTGACAATGCGATGTTCTACATAGGGTCAGACTGAGAAACTGTAATCTTCAATAAAAATCTTCTCTCTTTCAAATAATCATCCAAGAGAAGTACTGCCTAACGAAAATAACATAGTTTATTAGCAGTACTACCACAGCACATCTCTCAGTAAGAACCAGATTCAATCGTGTTGTCTCCTCATAAATTCTTAGAAAATGCTCTCTCGAACAAACAATATTATTCTCGAGATTTCCAAACACCTGAAGCAGCGGAACCCCAGACCACAAATTTGGAAAATAAAAGACAACTTCTGCTGCAATATCATACAACTTTCATCTTTAAGATTTCAAGATTTTTTCACCTCAGTGTTTAGTTACTGATGTGTGAAGATGGAAAAATTGATAGATAAATATATCAGAACAAATAAAGATACCAACAAATTATAGTTACCTCAATTTAATACTATATGGAAAGGGCATGAGCACAAAATTGGTTCTGACATCCCCAAATTTCCCTCAAATCTGGTAAGCCTTTGTCAAAGAAGTAATCAAATTTCTACTCTACTGTAAAATTTGTTAACCAGCTTCAGCTCCAAATCTTTGTTCCACGAATTCATCAAGTTTCCCCCAGTTACGGGTCGGCGAATCACTTGAAGTATCCGCAGGCAAAGCTCGAATGCATCCAAGAATGTGTTTAATTTCCCGATACAGTCTGAAAAATGAAATTTAAAAATTCCCATGAATGCAAAGTTATAAAGCTAATCCAACTAAGTAATTAACAGACTCCTTGAAAAGAAGAGGATGGCAATACCTCTCATTTGCTTGCGGAGTACTAATCTCCAAGTGAGAAAATGATTCTGAAATTATCGAATGGAAGATTATAACAACTTGCCTGCAGAAAAGGTATGTCAAAAACCATCCAGTGAACCATGAAAACTGAAACCATGCAGTTCACTAAACCGGTCTATTAATACATCACCTGAAAATTGCCTGAACATCAACCTCGTGTAAGGTTCGAGATAAAATGCGTTGAAGGTAGCTCACTTCCTGTAAACAGAT
>SKCR01006808.1:0-13541 GCA_019454045.1 Zanthoxylum bungeanum | reverse complement strand
CAATTGTTAAATAATTAAATTAATTAAAAATATAAATATCTTAAGTTTTGATATTTTATTAAATAACTTGAGTTGCTATTGTTGACTTGTTAAAAGTTATTAAAGTTGTAATGATTAAAGTTAACAAGTTGATAAAGCAAATAAATCAAACAAAAAAAAATATCTAGATATTTATCTTATACCAATTTTCGGCCAAGGCCATAGGGAGAGGTATAAGTTCATTAGATACAAAAATAACACAAAAGAAGTTGGGAGAAAAAGCTTGGAGCCTAAAGAAAAAAGCTTGGAAAAATCTTGTTTTTGTATGTTTTTCTTTAAAGTCTTCAACATAAAAATAGTTTCTAACATGCTTGGCATCATTTTGTGTTACTTTGATGTTCTCTATTCTCTTATAGTTTTTGTTTATTTGGTTGTGAACTTGAATGAAAGATTTATGCATGTATGTAAGCTTGAAATGGTTTCAAAGGCTTACTTTTGATTCTTTGGAAATCAAGTTGTCATTCTAGAGTTGTTGGGCCACTCCTTGGTGACCTAGAATTTTTCTAGAGTTATTTCAAAGTGGTGAGGCTTGTTTGGTGAAGTAATGAATGGATTAAAGTGTTGGATTTTAAAGATTTGGTAAAATTGGTCAATTTGATGAAATTGAAAAATAAGGGTTCATAACTCATTCCAAAATTGGGTATTTTCATATATGTGATGTATTATGGAGTGTATATGATGCATGTAAATTTTAGGGTTGATTGGATTTGAGCTTGGCCTGTTTAGAACCGAAAAGGAGCAAATTGCAAAAAATCGAAACTTTGGGGGTGCTCTCGGTAATTGCAAAAAAATTGGGGATTTGTGTGCAATCTGATTTTGATGTATTGGATATTTTAAAAAACATTTTAGAAATGACTTAGAATCATCCAAAATTATATTTGACAATTTTAGGACTAAAATTATCAATTTGCAAAGTATGGGGGTAATTCGGTAATTACTAAGAAATTTGATCTCCTGTGTAATTTTTCAGAATTTGATAATTGGGTAATTAAATAAATAAGTTTATTTAATTGATTCAAGAAAAATTTTGAAATCGGAAAAATTTGTTTTTCCACTATTCCGCTACGTTACCGGATTTTTGCCATATTACCCCTTCAAAATGGTATCAGAGCGAGTCTGATTCTGGACACCCTTATATGATTATGCCTTTTAAATTCAATGATTAATTTAATCTTTGCTTGTTACATGCATGTATTTATTTAATTAGATTAAATAAAGTAAAAAACATCTTTTGTAGAAAATCCATAATTAATAAGGTTTTATGTGAATTATGTATTTGATGCATATTACATGGTCCGTCTTGTCAATACGGTTTATGAATATTTTTCTGTGACTACATCCGAGACTGTGCCTCTGCTGTGAGGGTGTAGCCAATAGAAATTTATTTATGCCGGATGTATATTAGATACTAGATAAATTCAAACGAAACTGGAATCCTGAACGTGCCCAAGCTGTCAAGGTTACGCAAGTAGCTTGAGTTTATCATTGACGAGTTTAACCTTGGTACGTCTCCTTGTGAACGTGCCCAAGCTGTCACAACGAGAAACAACCAGGACCGAAAACCCAGGAGTCACTATTGAGTGACTGACAATGAGTTGTCTACCTGATGAATATACGTAGGCGAGACCGTGCCTTTGCTGTGAGCTGAAATATATTCATGGGATCCACCTTTCACTATTTGTATTTAATTTAATTATTAAATCTTTGTATTCTATTTGGGGATTACAGTATTGCATGATTTAGTAGGAGGGGTATTTTTAGATTAAAAGTCCATGATCTAGCTAATGTTTTTGATATTATATGAAAACTATTTTTTTTTTTCCGGATAACCATTTTTCGTGATCTATATGATAAATTTTCGATGGCGGCACCATCTTCTAATCAGTTTACGCATATGCTGGATAAGAACAAACTCAAAGGCGCTGAGAACTTCGCTGATTGGGACTTGGATTTGAGGATTGTCTTGATTCCGAGAAGTTGTGATTTGTTCTTGAGGGTCTGCTGCCCCTTGCTGTGGCAGAGGATGCAACACCGGAGGAACTCCAAGTTTTCAAAGCTTGGAAGGATGATGATTTAAAAGTTAAATCATATATCTTAAGTTCATTGTCTCCGGGACTCAAGAAATAATACTATGGCATGTCAGATGCGTATAGTATGATGACGCGATTACGAGAATCGTTTGAGAACCAAGAACAAGTTGTGGTTCATAAAGTTGCAATGGAACTGTTCCATTCACGACTGGACGAGGGGCAAGCTGTGAGCTCGCATGTTCTTCACATGATCGATTTGATCGATCAACTGAGGCAACATAATCTCCCTCTTAATGACATTCTCGGAAGGAGTGTCATTCTTGGTTCGCTCCCAGCTTCATAATCGCCAATTCATGATGTACTTCAACATGAATGAGATTATATGTACCTAGCATGAGCTGCATAGGATGCTGCTTACGGCGGAAGAGGACTTAAGGAAGGGAGTGCCGACTCGCCCTCCAAAACCTACTTCACTTTTTGCTTCTTCCCAGACCTAGTCAAAGGGAAAGAAGAAGAAAGCGAAGAAGAAGAAAGGTTTCGGTTCTCAACCACAGGGAAAGATAGCAAAGCCCGAGAGGGCTTCTGATGATAAGTGTCATCATTGCAGCAAAGTCAGACACTGGAAAAGGAACTGTCCTGACTACATTGCCCAGCTAAGGAAGGAGAGAGCATCTACATCAGGTACATTTATTTTTCCAGTTATTGATATCTCTTTGGCTTGTGAAGTCGTTACATCCAGCTGGATTTTAGATTCTGCTTGTCCTGTTTACATTTACAATTCATTGCAGGTGCTGAAGGAAAGTAAGAAACTAAAGCCTCGAGAGATGAAGTTGCGATTTGGGAGTGGAGACTCTCTGGATGCAGTTGCAGTGGGAGTATGCGAGATCCCTTTGCCGAATTGGACACTTTTGTTATATGACTGCTACTTTGTACCAGGATGTGTAGCGAATATTATATCTCTTTTTGTATTGGATACAGAAGGTTATCGTATTAATATTAAGAACTGTTCTTTGTATTTATATGATAAACGTAATATTCAGATCCTTTGTTGTCCAAACCAGCATGGTCATTACACATTGCAAACTTCTAAAGATATTTTAAATACTGGAGTTAATAAACGTAGTTTACCTGTTGTTAATAATACTGAACTTTGGCATATGCGGCTAGGTCATATAGGCGTTAAACGCCTTACCCAATTGGTTAGGAATGGTTTGATACCAGATCTCACCATTTAACCCTATCCAACTTGTGAATCGTGTATTCAGGGTAAGAAGACCAAAGCCCCATTTTTTGGTGTTGGACACCGCGCCACTAACTTACTGAAACTCGTACATTCTGATGTATGTGGTCCACTAAGTCAAACTGATCACAGTGGTTATTCGTACTTTGTTACCTTTATCGATGATCTGTCACAGTACGGTTATGTCTATATGATGCGACATAAATCGGAAACCTTTGAAAATTTCAAAGAGTTCCGAAATGAAGTAGAAAAACAAACTGGTCAATATATTAAATGCCTTCGATCTGATCGAGACGGTAAATATATGAGTAGTGAGTTCATGGATTATATGAAGGAGAATGGGATTCTCACTCAATCTACTCCTCCAGGTACTCCACAGCACAATGGAGTGTCCGAGAGGAGAAATCAGACTTTATTGGATATGGTCCGATCGATGTTGATTTTTACAGATTTGCCCTATTACTTATGGGGCTACTCTCTTTTAACAGCTGCACATCTTTTGAATAAGATTCATTCAAAAGCTGTTCCTACGACTCCGTATGAGATATGGACCGGTAGGAGACCAAATCTTAGTTATATTAAGGTTTGGGGTTGTCCTGCCTATGTTAGGATGATTCAGCAAGATAAGCTTTCGCCTCGAGGGTAAAAGTTTAGGTTTGTCTGATATCATTCGAATACGAGGGGATATATGTTCTATGATACCGAGCATCGAAATGCATTCGTAGCTCGCTTCGCAAGATTTCGAGAAGTATAATTTTTGTCTGAAGGTGGTAATCATAGACAGGTTGAACTTGATGAAGTCCAACCTGAAAACGACGAACCAACGGAGGAACCTGAAATTCAAATAGATGAAGGACCTTCAACGCACACACTCCATAGGTCACAAAGGGAATCTAGACCTCCTGAACGCTTGTATTTGATACAAGGAAAGAGTCTCGACGTTCTCTTAGTTGAAGAAACTGATCCATTTACCTATAGAGAATCGATGTTAGACATCGACTCCGTGAAATGGCAAAGTGCCTTGAAATCAGAGTTAGACTCAATGCATGAGAATCAAGTTTGGGACTTGGTTCCGCTTCCCGAAGGAATTGTTATTATCAGTTGTAAATGGGTTTTCAAGAGGAAGCGCGGGCCTGACGGTAAGGTTGAAACTTACAAGGCCCGACTGGTAACAAAAGGTTACATGCAGCGACCTGGCATCGACTGAGTTGGAACTTTTTCACCAGTAGCCATGCTTAAGTCTATTAGGATTTTGCTTTCTATAGCTGCGTATCATGACTACGAGATTTGGCAAATGGATGTCAAAATGGCTTTTCTAAATTGATTTCTTGATTAAGAAATCTATATAGAACAGCCGGAAGGTTTTGCGTCTAGCGAAAACTTGGGTATGATATGTAAGCTTTGTTGGACAATTATGACCCATAGCGTCACTATTTGTACAGATCATGGTGTTGTTGTAAAAATTGACTATGTGATAAAAGAGATTGCACTTTTATCATTTGTGATTAGATCACCTAGATGTATAAATGATAGGAGGTCCCTATGATTTGTTCCTGGATGGAGAATGATATGAGACAGTATCAGTCCACAAAGGATAAATCATTAAATATCCCTAGTCAGAGTATTATCGAGATTGGACATCGATAAATACGTAAAAGACTAGTATTACACTTGTGTGCGTTGTGAGGACACAACGACATAGTTCTCATATATTTGGGTATAGGATACTCATGCAAGTGTAATAGGAGGTTGTGTTTTACCGATGGTACGGGAAACAGCTTCGCTCTGGATAGACCCCCTCGAAATTCCATTGGTAGTATGACTATGTGTCTATGGAAGTCTGAAATCAGGGTAGGTGTATTTGGTCTTAACCTGAGACTTGCACCGCTAATACTTGCGACAATCAATATACTTTGGTTGCGGTCGTCTAGGGCTTTAACAGGTTCTGTGTACGCCAATGCTGGGTATATTGAGAATCGTAGTGTGTTGGGTGTGATGTCAAGACGGAAGTGTCACTCCAGTCATATGGAGATGATGGTCACGTAGGATACGGGACTGGTTCTCTTAAATACTGCAGCTATCGGGATAAAATGACAAGGTCATGTTTATCCGATTATAGAGACTAGTTACCAGACATCCGACATGTGCTTCGTACGGGGCAGACACAATTCCAGCCCCATGCCTACCACGTGATCATCCGATACTAGAAAAAAATATGCAATACTACGTATACTACGCCTGATATAGATCCTTTATTCTTGTAAGGATATTTCCGGAGAATTAGGTAGGCATGGCGCTTTGCTAGAGGCCAACCTTATCTTGTAAATCCGTATAAACGTAGTACTTGGTACTTACGTCTTCGGATAGTCCGACGACCGAATTTACTGCCAACATATCCGGGGATCTCATAGGTCACTTCCCAAAGATTCACCGATGACGTATGACTCACACTCTAAATTAATCTGGGATTAATTAGAAGAGAGAGAAAATTAATATGAGATTAATTGCGGTGATATTTTATCTGGGATAAAATATCATTTAAAGAGATATAACGATTAATTTGGATTTATATTCATTAAATTAATATATTTGATATATTAAACGAAATTGGATTTCGACGCGGAATTGAATTTAGATTTTAATTCGGGCGAACGAATTAATTTAGAATTAATTCGTTAGCGACATGAATAGTGATTTCGCTAGGCGTAATCATTTAATTACGACTCAATGGAAATTCGTTAATTTAGAATTAGCGAATCCGAGCCCAGGATTGTTTGTGAGCGCATTCACATTTCGAATTCGAGTGCGGCACGCAAGTCAAATCAAGCGTCAAATCGCTAGTCGCATCAAGCGTCAAATCACATGTCACTTTGAGTGATGTGACACTTGATTGATTGATGTGATTGAGTGATGGTAGTTGTTAGAGTTGTTGGAATGCATTTACCATTTGACTTTTTGAAAGCCAAATAAATGGTAAATCATTAATTAATTTATGGAAAATATATAAGTGTAAGATATACACTTTTCCAACTAACCAACACAATCTCTCCTTCTCTCTTTCTCTCTACAATTCACGCCCATGGAGGGGTAAAAAGCTTACTGGTCTCTGTTAAGAAACCGTGAGCAGTGGGAAGCCAAGAGTGGGATTTTGTGGCAAAATATCAAGTGCCAGCACACTTACAAGACATGCCAAGGTGATAGGGAAGTCTACCAATGAGTCGGAAATCGTTCGACAAAGCTTGGAGCTTGATGAAGATCCTCAAAAGCCAAAAATGGGGACTGGTTGCACTGCCACTGCCGAGTCCACTGCAAGGGCAGAAAGTTGATTTTGTTGCTTGTCGCATCATTCAACCGATCGATGTGAGTATTCCGCAACTTCTTCGATTTGTATTCGCATATATTTCTGCGGGTGAACCTTTATATTCTAGAACACTAAAGTGTTTTATTATATAAGGATGATATTGAGATAAACACATTAGATGTGAATAACAGAGTTTATATTTTGAATATAAATAATATCTCAAACATATAACATGACAAACAAATAGCTCAAACTGATTTGATCAGAAGAAACTAATTGTGGCATTGTTGTCTGGGACACAATTAAACAAGAATCGTATATCCATACTTTCGAAGAGCGGACTAATTTGATTCTCATCAAATAAAGTCTACGAATCTAGTTTATTGGGCAATGTGCCTATAACACTATTTTACTTGGTAAAAGTGCAAATGCCACCGACCTGTTAGCCCTAGTTCATGGTGAAGCAAGTGGGCCCATATCTAGCTAGGCTAGAGGTGGATATGAATATTTCGTGACCTTACGGATGTGGCATCGCGTTATGGTTATTATTTCTTTTGGAACACAAATTGGAAACTTTTAGAGTTTCGACATGAAATAGACAAACAGATCGGCTAAAGTATCAAACCATCACGGTAAGACCGTCATGGAAATTACTTAAGCAATAAGTTTCTAATATACTTGAAAGAGTAAAGTATTCTTTCAAAAAGGACTCCTCCCGGAACACGTCAAAGTGACGGTGTGTCCGAACTGAATAACCGAATTTTGCTGAACATGATAAGGTTAATCATGAGTCGCTCTGAGCTACCGTTTCCTTCAATGGATAAGCTTTAACAGTGCAAGGACTTATTTAGAATAAGGTTCCATAATATTCAGTTGACAGATTTCATATTAGATATGAACGGGAAAGAAACCGGGTTTCTCATTCCTGATAATTTGGGTATGCTAGGCATATGTTTGGATGATACCAAACTAGAACCCAAATTGGATAAGTGCCAATTGTAGGTTATCCTAGGGATACATAAATATAGTACTTATATAACTCACAAGAGAATAATTAGATTGTTGCTCACCATGCGGTTTTCCTAAGAGGAATACCGATATGCAGTGGTAAGTGGGAGGATAGTAACACTCGATGAAAATTGGAGTAATACTATTCCTGGCACCGATCCTTAATGGAACACAAAATAGTTCATCAAGGATGAAACTATTGCCATTAATCTTCGAATACACTAGAACCGTGTAGGTCGGAGAGAGTCAGAAAACAACCTGGGGTATGGGTTTCTGATCTCACCTCATAAAGATGTCTATCTTATTGAGGTATACCAACTGACTACATATGAGGAAGTGATACAAGGTATCGACTCCCTCTTATGGCAAAGTGCCATGAATCCGAAATGGATTCCATGTATATCAACTATGTTTGGATACTAGTTGATGTACCACAAGGCATTGTGCCTATTGGTACTTATAAGTCTTCAAGGAAGATGTACATGGATGGCAACATACCAACGTACTAAGATAGGCTTGTAACGGAAAGGTATCGTTATCAACATTGTGTCGATTACGATTCAACCTTTTACATATTGCCACGGTAAATCTATTTGGATAATGCTTTCTAAAGCTGCATGTTTCATTTATGAAATATGTAAGCTGAACGGGAAAATCGCTTTCCTGAAAAAGAAACCTTTTGGAGGATGTTTACAACATCCTATCGATTTTGTCGTACCAAAACTAGCAAACAAGGTTTGCTGGTTATTCGATCCATGTTTGGATTGAAGTAAGCATAGGTTATAGGAATTATCGTTTTGATGTGATCATAATGGTTTATGATCTAATTCAAAACGAAATGATTCTTGTGTATATAAGAGGGTTAGTGGGAGCACACTGACAATGGCTGTCCTATAAAATAATGATAATATGTCATTTTTTGTTAATGATATTCCCATATAAACAATTGGTGAAAGCTTGGCTTTCGAGAAAAATCTCCGAGAAACTCGTACATTGAAAAATGTACGTGACCTAGTGTCTCATACGCTTTGAGCATATTGATTCACAAACAGGCCAATCCAAGTGATAGTCACTGGATTGATGTTAAGAACATCCGTTAGTATCTTAGAGAACTAAAGATGTTGTCTTAGTCTGTGGAGAATGAGAACATGAAGTGACTGGGATCACTGTAGCAAGTTTCCCAAACCGATAAAACGACTATAAGTCGCAAGCGGTACTACAAAGTTTAAATAACGGAACAATGAGCTGGAAATATTCCAAGCAAGATATTGTTACCGTATAAACAACAAATGCGGGTTATTGCTGCAGCTGAGGAAGCAATATAAGCCTTCTGGGTCGATAAACAAATCTAATTAGATTAGATATAGTTCTGTTAGCAGCTGAGCTAGGCGTCAGCACAGGCTAAAGAATTAATGGTCTCATCAACGATCCAGATACATACTTCGATATTCATCTGATTCGTTCGGATCATACATCGTGGCGATGTGATGATCGTATAAATCGCATCAGACGATAATCATGCAAATCCGCTGACGAAAGTCTTTTCTCAGCAGTTTGAGCCAACCGTACATAGTTCGGGTGTAAGACACTCGAGTGACTGGCTATAGGCCAAGTGGGAAATTGTTGGACAATTATGACCCATAGCATCACTATTTGTACAGATCATGGTGTTTTTGTACAAATTGACTATGTGACAAAGAAGATTGCACTCTTATCATTTGTGATTAGATCACCTAGATGTATAAATGATAGGAGGTCCCTATGATTTATTCCTGGACGGAGAATGATATGAGACAGTATCAGTCCACGAAGGATAAATCATTAAATATCCCTAGTCAGAGTATTATCGAGATTGCACATCGATAAATATGTAAAAGACTAGTATTACACTTATGCACGTTGTGAGGGTATAATGGCATAGTTCTCATATATTTGGGTATAGGATACTCGTACAAGTGTAATAGGAGGTTATGTTTTACCGATGGTACTGGAAACAGCTTCGCTCTGGATAGACCCCCTCGGAATTCCATTGGTAGTATGACTATGTGTCTATGGAAGTCCGAAATCAGGGTAGTTGTATTTGGTCTTAACCTGAGACTTGCACCGCTTATACTTGCGACAATCAATATACTTTGGTTACGGTCATCCAGGGCTTTAACAGGTTCTGTGTACGCCAATGCTGGGTATATTGAGAATCGAAGTGTGTTGGATGTGATGTCAAGAAGGAAGTGTCACTCCAGTCATATGGAGATGATGGTCACGTAGGATAAGGGACTGGTTCTCTTAAATACTGCAGCTATCGGGATAAAATGACAAGGTCATGTTTATCCGATTATAGAGACTAGTTACCAGACATCCGACATATGCTTCGTACGGGGCAGACACAATTCCAGCCCCAAGCCTAGCACGTGATCATCCGATATTGGACAGAAATATGCAATACTACGTATACTACACCTGATATAGATCCTTTATTCCTGTAAGGATATTTCCGGAGAATTGGGTAGGCATGGCGCTTTGCTAGAGGCCAACCTTGTCTTGTAAATCGGTATAAACGTAGTACTTGGTACTTACGTGTTCGGATAGTCCGACGACCGAATTTACTACCAATATATCTGGGGATCTCATGGGTCGCTTCCTAAAGATTCACCTATGACGTATGATCGCACTTTAAATTAATCTGGGATTAATTAGAAGAGAGAGAAAATTAATCTGGGATTAATTGCGGAGATATTTTATCTTTGATAAAATATCATTTAAAGAGAGATAACGATTAATTTGGAATTAATCGATAAATTAATATATTTGATATATTAAACGAAATTGGATTTCGACGCGGAATTGAAATTAGATTTTAACTCGGGTGAACGAATTAATTTAGAATTAATTTGTTAGCGACGTGAATAGTGATTTCGCTAGGCGTAATCATTTAATTACGATGCAACGAAAATTCGTTAATTTGGAATTAGCGAATCCGAGCCCAGGATTGTTTGCGAGCACATTCGCATTTCGAATTCGAGTGCGGCACGCAAGTCAAATCAAGCATCAAATCGCTAGTCGTATCAAGCGTCAAATCATATGTCATTTTGAGTGATGTGACACTTGATTGATTGATGTGATTGAGTGATGGTAGTTGTTAGAGTTGTTGGAATGCATTTACCATTTGACTTTTTGAAAGCCAAATAAATGGTAAATCATTAATTTATTTATGGAAAATATATAAGTGTAAGATATACACTTTTCCAACTAACCAACACAATCTCTCCTTCTCTCTTTCTCTCTACAATTCACGCCCATGGAGGGGTAAAAAGCTTACTGGTTTCTGTTAAGAAACCGTGAGCAGTGGGAAGCCAAGAGTGGGATTTTGTGGCAAAATCTCAAGTGCTAGCACACTTACAAGACATGCCAAGGTGATAGAGAAGTCTACCCATGAGCCGGGAATCGTTCGACAAATCTTGGAGCTTGATGAAGATCCTCAAAAGCCGAAAATGGGGACTGGTTGCACTGCCACTGCCGAGTCCACTGCAAGGGCAGAAAGTTGATTTTGTTACTTGCCGCATCGCTCAACCGATCGATGTGAGTATTCCATAACTTCTTCGATTTGTATTCGTACATATTTCATGCTTATTATTGATCTTTGGACCTTAATAGAAACCAACAAGCTTAAGAAGTCCATTTATGGATTTAAACAAGCTTCATGAAGCTGGAATCTTTGATTCTACGAGATTATTAGATTGTCTGGCTTTCTCAAGAATTCAGAAGAGTCCTGTGTGTATCAGAAGGCCAGTGGGAGCATGGTCGTATTTTTAGTCCTCTATGTTGACGACATCCTAATAATTGGGAATGATTTAGGAATGCTACAAAGCGTCAAAGCGTACCTCTGTAAGAATTTCTCCATGAAGGACCTGGGAGAAGCTTCCTATGTTTTAGGCATAAGACTCTATAGAGATAGATAGATGAGGCTGATTGGGTTATCCCAATTAACGTACATAGATAAGTTCTTGGAACGGTATAATTTTGGTAATTGTAAGCCAACAAACATACCATTCAGACATGGGATTCATCTTTCGAAGAAGATGAGTCCAAAAAAAAAATGAGAAGGTTAGAATGTCTAACCAACCTTATGCTTCGTGTTTTTGTAGCATAATGTATGCCATGTTATGTACTCGGCCTGATATCAGTTTTGCTGTTAGCGTAACAAGTAGATATCATTCAAACCCAGGCAATGACCATTGGATGGCCATTAAACATATCCTGAAGTATCTTAAAGGTATTAAGGATAGGTTGATAATTTATGGAGGAGGTGAACTGCAAGTTAACGGGTATACGGATTCCGACTTCCAATCGGATCTCGATGATAGAAAGTCTATATCTGGATTCGTCTTTACCCAATAACGGAGGTGTAGTATGCTGGAAGAGTTCCAAACAGTGGTCCACATCAGATTTCACCATAGAGGCGGAATACATTGCAGCTTCTGAAGCTGCAAAGGAATCTGTTTGGATTTGGAACTTTATCATAGAATTGGGAGTTGTCCCAAGTATCGAGAATGTGATTCTGTTATACAGTGATAATACTGGAGCCATTGTACAAGCAAAGGAACCGAGGGTGCATCAGAAGTCGAAACATATGGAACGGAAGTACCACATCTTTCAAGAGATTGTGTCACGAGGGGATATTGTCGTGTGCAAGGTACCGAATGAAGATAATGTAGCAGACCCGCTTACGAAGGCCATACCTCCAAAGTTGTTTGATAAACACGTGGAGTCGATGGGTATTAGATACAATCGATATTCGCACTAGAGCAAATGAAAGATTTTGTTGGGGTTGATGCTCAGAGCGCCAATGTCCGTTTGTATTTCCTTGAAAATACTTTTGTAAAATATTTTATTATGAATAAAATGAGCAGTTTCTATAATATAATATATGTTCTAATATGGTAAAGTCGTAGTTGACCTTAGGATGATTAGTCATGATGCTGTTGCAAAAGTGTCACAACTGACATTGAGTTATATTAAGACATTGTCATTCTCAGACAGTTCCTGGTCAAGGTTTACACTACTTGGTCAGTAAAGTAAACCTGTATAGACCGGTATATGTTGTATACTGGAATATATGATTCCAATGGTTTCTCAATGAACCATGAGTCTTGGAGACTCGTATAGACATATAGGTGTTTATAGCGGATAAACAATGAACAACTCACCGAAGATTCTTAATGGATGGTACACTAACGTCAATAAGAATCATCTCGGGTTGAGTAGCATTTGTGATTCTTTGACTTGAGATACCACTGTGGGCACATGAGACATCTTCCACACTTAGATGGAAGTCACGTCACCGATCTATTTAGATCAGACCTCCGCCTGTTCGTTGGGTGTGGATAGATCCTTAGGGTGTCATATGTGTGTCGAGAGAGGATCCGTCAGTTATTTGTGTTGGAATGTATTGTTGGAAATCTAATAACCATGTCCCAAGATCAAAAACAAGCAAAATATATATAAGAATGAACTATATTGAAGTAATGGCGGAAACAATACTCACAAAAACGGAATGTGGATGCAATGGATGAAACAAATGTTGCTCCTTTGTGCAGTGGAGGATTCGGCCAAGCAGAAAAGAGAAGCTCCAAGCTTTAATTGATCCTTCCAAGCTCTAAGATGAGTTTCCCATAACACCTTGTATGATCCCTTGATGGTGCTAGCCAAAGATGTGTTTTTATGTTCCAAACAAACACAAATTCTTCAAGCTTTTTGCAACAAAAACCTGAAAAATGGAGAGCTGTGAAACTGTCACAGTTTCGGTAATTAGAGAGGGAGAGAAGTGTTTGATTTTTGTCTCAAAAATCAATTTATATTTATGTCATAATTATATTAAATAATAATATACTTATGACACAAACCATGCAAAGACTTAGAGTGTCTA
>SKCR01006807.1:0-13446 GCA_019454045.1 Zanthoxylum bungeanum | reverse complement strand
TATCACTAAACCACATTTAGTTTCAATCTAATCATAATCAGATCGAATACGTATATAAGAACAAGGGGTGCAACCATAAATAAGTAATATTATGGAATAAGGGGATGTTCGTATTCATGAATCAGACATAAATACGGTCCGGATTGGCGCTCTGAGCACCAACCCCAACAAAGGGTTGGTAACCATCTGCATTTTAATCTATCTTTAGCGTCGAAAACACAAATTTGACGCTAATTGTTGCCGTTTTTAGCGTCGAAACCGTTTTTTCGACGCTAAATATCAAAAATTAGCGTCGAATTTAATTTAGATGCGAAAGAATCAAGGATCTGTCGGTGGAAGCTTCATGACTCTTTAGCGTCGAAAATATGTTCGACGCTAACAGTATTAGTTTTGGCGTCGAATATTCAAATTCGACGCTAATTGTTTACGTTTTTAGCGTCGAAACCGTTTTTTCGACGCTAAATATCAAAAAAGTAGCGTCGAATTTAATTTAGACGCGAAAGAATCAAGGACTGTCGGTGGAAGCTTCATAACTCTTTAGCGTCGAAAATATTTTCGACGCTAAAAGTATTATTTTTCACGTCGAATAAGTTTTTTCGACGCTACACATAAAAAATTTAGCGTCGAATTTAATTTAGATGCGAAAGAGTCAAGGATTTGTCGGTGGAAACTTCATAAACCTTTAGCGACGATATATGTTCGACGGTAAAATTATATTTTTGGCGTCGACTCCGTTTTTCGACGCTACAAGTGTATTATTTGGCGCCAAAACTTATTGCAATAATATAATTATTCAGCGTCGATTATTATTTGACGCTAAAGTTCTGTTTTTAGCAAAGGCCCCATTTCTTGGTGTTGGACACCGTGCTGGAGATTTATTGAAACTAATACACAGCGATGTGTGTGGTCCATTAAATTATGCCGATCATGATGGTTCAACATACTTCGTGACTTTCACAAATGATAAGTCTAGATATGGATATGTCTATTTGATGAGACATAATCGGAAACATTTGACAAGTTCAAAATATTTCGAAACGAAGTAGAAAAACAAACCAATAAATTCATCAAGTGTCTTAGATAAGATCGAGGCAGTGAATACATGAGTGAAGAATTCAGATATTATTTAAGGGAGAATAGAATTCTTGCCCAATATAGCCCATTAGGAATACCTCAACACAATGGTGTGTCTGAGCGTAGAAATCATACTTTATTGGATATGGTGCAATCAATGATGAGCTATAAAGATCTTTCCTATTACCTTTGGGGTTACGCTTTACTTACTGATGCCCACATACTTAATAGGGTTCCATCAAAAGTTGTTTCTATGACCCCCTATCAGATATAGTTCGGTAGAAATACAAGTCTTAGGTATTTAAAGATTTGAGGTTGTCCTGCATACATTATAGTTACGCAGAGGGTATAAATATAGGTTCGTTGGATATCCTGATAATTCCATGGGATATCAATTCTATGATTCTGGGGGACAAAATGTATTTGTTGTTCATTTTACCACTTTTCTTGAAAATGAATTTTTGAGAGAAAGTGGGAATTGTAGAGAGATTGAACTTGATGAACCTGAGATAGAACCAAAGATCCAATTAGGTGAATGATCTACAACACAAGTTCTACGTAAGTCGAATAGAATATCAAAGCCTTCTAAGAGATTATTTTTAACATCTGATGTGAGCCTTGATGTTCTCCTCTTGGAGGAAACAAATCTGACTACACATAAGGAAGCGATATTGGATATCGATTTGGAAAAATGGCAGAAAGTCATGAAATCTGAGATGGATTATATGCATGAAAATCAAGTCTGGGACTTAGTTGAACTTGCAGAAGGAGTTAAGCCTATATGATGTATATGGGTTTACAAAATGAAGCGATAGCTCGATTGAAAGGTGGAAACCTTTAAGGCCCGACTGGTAGCGAAAGGTTACACTCAACGTCCTATGATTGACTATGAGGAAATCTTTTCACCAGTAGCCATGCTAAAATCCATTAGAATTGTTTTAGCCATTGCTGCATATCATGACTATCAGATATGGTAGATGGATGTGAAATCTGCTTTCCTAAATGGATTCCTTGATAAGGATATCTAAATGGAACAACCAGAGGGTTTCATATCCAGTAAGACTTCAAACTTGGTTTATAAGCTCCAAAAATCTATTTATGGACTTAAACATGCATCCCGAAACAGGAATCATCATTTTGATGACATAATTAGATTATCTGGATTCATCGAAAACGAGGAAGAACCATGTGTTTATAAGAAAGTGAGTGGGAGCATAACAGTTTTCAAAAAAATTATATTTTATTAATTAATATACTTACTCTACATATATGAATCATAAATCACTAACAAACAACATATAAACAACATATATAATCATAAAAATTGAAAATAATAAAGAAATATGAAAGAAGAATTACCTTATCGGAAATTGATTACAATTTTATTGAAAATTTTTAGGAGAGATGTGAGGCTGTAGAGGAGAAATTCTCAGATTTCAGAGGATGAAAATGAAGAGAATGAGAGAAAAAACAGAGGGGGAGAAGGGTTGGTGACCATCTGCATTTTAATCTATCTTTAGCGTCGAAAACATAAATTCGACGCTAATTGTTGCCGTTTTGAGCGTCGAAATCGTTTTTTCGACGCTAAATATCAAAAATTAGCGTCGAATTTAATTTAGACGCGAAAGAATCAAGGATATGTCGGTGGAAGCTTCATAACTCTTTAGCGTCGAAAATATGTTCGACGCTAATAATATTATTTTTGGCGTCGAATATTCAAATTCGACGCTAATTGTTTACGTTTTTAGCGTCGAAACCGTTTTTTCGACGCTAAATATCAAAAAAGTAGCGTCGAATTTAATTTAGACGCGAAAGAATCAAGGACTGTCGGTGGAAGCTTCATAACTCTTTAGCGTCGAAAATATTTTCGACGCTAAAAGTATTATTTTTGGCGTCGAATAAGTTTTTTCGACGCTACACATAAAAAAATTAGCGTCAAATTTAATTTAGATCCGAAAGAGTCAAGGATTTGTTGGTGGAAACTTCATAAACCTTTAGCGACGATATATGTTCGACGCTAAAATTATATTTTTTGCGTCAACTCCGTTTTTCGACGCTACAAGTGTAATATTTGGCGCCAAAAATTATTGCAATAATATAATTATTCAGCGTCGAATATTATTCGACGCTAAAGTTCTGTTTTTAGCAAAGGCCCCATTTCTTGGTGTTGGACACCGTGCTGGAGATTTATTGAAACTAATACACAGCGATGTGTGTGGTCCATTAAATTATGCCGATCATGATGGTTCAACATACTTCGTGACTTTCACAAATGATAAGTCTAGATATGGATATGTCTATTTGATGAGACATAAATCGGAAACATTTGACAAGTTCAAAATATTTCGAAACGAAGTAGAAAAACTAACCAATAAATTCATCAAGTGTCTTAGATAAGATCTGTAGGGGATTTAGGGGGTGAATCCGGTAACGCAGCAAAGCGAAGCGGTGAAAATCTGATTTTAAGATTTCAAAAATTTTCTCGGATTAATAAATAAACATATTTATTTAATATTCCAATAATCAATTATGAAAATAAATTCAATAAACAATTTTAAGTGAATTTACCAAATTACCCTTGCTTTGTATTTTTGTCCGTTTTAGTCCGAAATTGATCCAATCAATTTTGAATGATTCTAAATCATTTCTAGGATGAACTTATGATGTTCAAAACATCAAAACACCAAAGCAACCAAAATCCCCAATTATTCCTCACAAAGCCGAGAGCACCATTTGGTGCCCAATTTGTGCATTTTGCACTTTCATGCTTCAAGACACATCCAAATGATATCCAATCAACATGAAACTTTATATGCATCATATACACACATAAATACAACACATATATGAAAACCCCAAATTTGGAATTAGTTAAAACCCTAATTTTTCAATTTCCTCAAATTGGACAAATTAGACCAAATACATTAAATCAATTACTTCAATCATCATTCTTCATTCCAATTCAAGTCTCAACACAATGAAACAAGTCAAGATCAAATTTAGGTCATTTAAGAGTGGGTCAACAACTCTAGATTAGCAACATGGTTTCCAAAACCTTAAAAGATTAGTTACAACTACAATAGTCACAACACTTCCTTCATTACACATGCTTCACACTTCTCCAAAACTTCCATCATCAAAAACCACAAGAAACAAAGAAAGAAACATCCTAAGAATATCATATATTAAATCCTAGAACCTAAGGAACATATTCCTTACTAATAGCAAGTTTGAAAAACTTACTAAAAATCCAAGCTTTTGATGTTTTAGCCTTTCTTCTCACAAAGTTCCTTTAGCTTCTTTCAATGGAGTTTATTTTGATAAAGTGTATTAGGTTAACTAAATGAAATGAAATGAAAACAATTTATATTAAGGCAAAAATATGCCTTGGCCGAAATTGCATATACCAATGCAAGAAATTGTAATTTCAATTTCATTTCAATTATCATTATATCAACTTGCACAAATATCTTATAAACTACTTTATTAGATATTTATTTTGGTCAACAAATGCAACTAATGTCATTTACTTTAAATATCCTAATGTAAGATATTTATATTTTAATTAATTTAATCATTTAACATTAAATAATTAATTAATTAATCAAATACAAATATTAAATATATGTATAATATTTACATTAAATATTAAAAACATATATTCATTTAGGAAATAAGTCAAATAACTCATTTTGACTATTAATTAATGTGTATTTAAATTAATCAAGTATAAAGGTAAATACACAATAATCAAGGAAATGACTATCTAGTCCTCTTTAGCATGTATCTTGCGTTTAACCATTAAACGACTTTATAAATAATCAATATTATTTATTTATGTTGCTCTAGTGCTCAACGAGTATGTTTCATTATTGAGACTCTCTAGGTTCAGGTATATCCGTCACAAAATCTAATTTCGTGTCCATAATCTATCCACCCGTAGATTATGACGATCACGGATAATCTCGCTGAACCATACAGGTCGAGGTCATGGCAAATGTATAATTCCTCCGTCACAGGTATCCGGATAAATCCCAGAGATATAGATGCAAACGTCAAATCTCTATCGGGATTATCCAGTCGACTATTGTATTAGCAATCTCAAAAGAATGTTTAGAACTAGCTTCTAAACTTTACCACGGGCCCATGGTTTTATCTGATTGCTAATCATATGGACTACCTATGCTCTGGTACACAGAACTGACAGATCTATCTTGATACACATAGGACACCCTGAGGATCTATCTACACCCAACGAACATGCGGAGGTCTGATCTTAATAGATCGGTGACGTGACTGCCGTCTAAGTGTAGAAGATGTCTCATGTGCCCACAATGGCATCTCAAGTCTAAGAATCACAAGTGCTACTCAACCCAAGAAGATTCTTATTGACGCTGGTGTACCATCCATTAAGAATCTTCGGTGAGTCGTTCAGTGTTTATCCGCTATAAACACCTACACGTCTATACTAGTCTCCAAGACTAATGGTTCATTGAGAAACCATTGGAATCATATATTCCAGTATACGACATGTACCGGTCTCAGTGGGTTTACTATACTGACCAAGTAGTGTAAACCTTGACCAGGAACTGTCTGAGAATGACAACATCATGATACATCTCAATGTCCGTTGCGACGCTTTTGCAACTGTATCATGACTAATCATTCTATGGTCATTACGTCTTTACCATATAAGAATAGATTATATTATAGAAATTGCATATATTTCATATATAATAATGTTTTACAGAAGTATTTAACAGAAATACAACCGGGAATTGGCGCTCTGAGCACCAACCCCAACAAAATCTCCCACTTGCTCTAGTGCCAATATCGATTGTATCTAATACCCATCGACTCCACGTGTTTATCAAACAACTTCGGAGGTATGGCCTTCGTCAGCGGGTCTGCTACATTATCTTCACTCGGTACCTTGCACACGACAATATCCCCTCGCGACATGATCTCTCGAATGATGTGGTACTTGCGTTCCACATGCTTCGACTTCTGATGCGCCCTCGGTTCCTTTGCTTGCGCAATGGCTCCATTTATCACAGTATAACGGAATCGCATTCTCGATACTTGGGACAACTCCCAATTCTGTGATAAAATTCTTTATCCACACAGCCTCTTTTGCAGCTTCAGAAGCTGCAATATATTCCGCCTCAGTGGTGGAATCAGCTGTCGATCCCTGTTTGGAACTCTTCCAACAAACTGCAACCCCTCCGTTAAGGGTAAAGACAAATCCAGATGTAGACTTTCTATCATCGGGATCCGATTGGAAATCGGAGTCTGTATACCCATTAACCTACAGTTCGTTTCCTCCATATATAATCAACTTATCCTTAGTACCTTTAAGATACTTTAGGATATGTTTAATGGCCATCCAATGGTCATTACCTGGATTGGACTGATATCGACTAGTTACGCTAACAGCGAAACTGATATCAGGCCTCGTACATAACATGGCATACATTATGCTACCCAAACACGAAGCATAAGGTTGGTTAGACATTCTAACCTTCTCATCTTCTGTTTGTGGACACATCTTCTTAGAAAGATGAATCCCATGTCTGAACGGTATGTTTGCTGTCTTACAGTTACCAAAGCTATACCGTTCCAAGATCTTATCTACGTACGTTGATTGGGATAACCCAATCAGCCTCCTTTGTCTATCTCTATAGAGTTTTATCCCTAAAACATAGGAAGCTTCTCCCAGGTCCTTCATGGAGAAATTCTTACAGAGGTACGCTTTCACGCTTTGCAACATACCTAAATCATTCCCAATGATTAGGATGTCATCAACATATAGGACTAAAGATACGACCATGCTCCCACTGGCCTTCTGATACACACAGGATTCTTCCGAATTCTTGAGAAAACCAGACGATCTGATAATCTCATCGAATCGAAGATTCCAACTTCGTGAAGCTTGTTTAAGTCCATAAATGGACTTCTTAAGCTTACATACTATACCTGAGGTTTCGCTGGACGTGAAACCTTCCGGCTGTTCCATATAGATTTTTTCATCAAGAAATCCATTTAGAAAAGCCGTTTTGACATCCATTTGCCAAATCTCGTAGTCATGATACGCAGCTATAGAAAGCAAAATCCGGATAGACTTAAGCATTGCTACCGGCGAAAAAGTTTCATCGTAGTCGACGCCAGGTCGCTGCGTGTAACCTTTTGCTACCAGTCGGGCCTTGTAAGTTTCAACCTTACCGTCAGGCCCGCGCTTCCTTTTGTAAACCCATTTACAACCGATAGGAACAATTCCTTCGGGAAGCGGAATCAAGTCCCAAACTTGATTTTCATGCATTGAGTCTATCTCGGATTTCATGGCCTTTGCCATTTCACGGAGTCGATGTCCAACATCGATTCTCTATAGGTGAAAGAATCTGTCTCTTCACTAAGAGAACATCCAGACTCTTTTCTTGTATCAAATACAAGCGTTCAGGAGGTCTATGTAGGGGTTGGTGCTCAGAGCGCCAATTCCCGGTTGTATTTTGTTAAATACTTCTGTACAACATTATTATTAGTAATAATATATGCAGTTTCTATAATATAATCTAATCTTTTATATGGTAAAGACGTAATGACCTTAGAATGATTAGTCATGGTACAGTTGCAAAAGCGTCGCAACGGACATTGAGTCGTATCATGGCGTTGTCATTCTCAGACAGTTCCTGGTCAAGGTTTACACTACTTGGTCAGTATAGTAAACCGTTGAGACCGGTACATGTCGTATACTGGAATATATGATTCCAATGGTTTCTCAATGAACCATAAGTCTTGGAGACTAGTATAGACGTGTAGGTGTTTATAGTGGATAAACACTGAACGACTCACCGAAGATTCTTAATGGATGGTACACCAGCGTCAATAAGAATCTTCTTGGGTTGAGTAGCACTTGTGATTCTTAGACTTGAGATGCCATTGTGGGCACATGAGACATCTTCTACACTTAGATGGCAGTCACGTCACCGATCTATTTAGATCAGACCTCCGCCTGTTCGTTGGGTGTAGATAGATCCTCAGGGTGTCCTATGTGTATCAATAGGATCCGTCAGTTCTGTGTACCAGAGCATAGGTAGTCCATATGATTAGCAATCAGATAAAACCATGGGCCCGTGGTAAGTTTAGAAGCTAGTTCTAAACATTCTTTTTGAGATTGCTAATAGAATAGTCGACTGGATAATCCCCATAGAGATTTGACGTTTACATCTGTATCTCTGGGATTTATCCGGATACCTGTGACGGAGGGATTATACATCTGCCATGACCTCGACCTGTATGGTTCAGCGAGATTATCCGTGATCGTCATAATCTACGGGTGGATAGATTATGGACATGAATTTGATTTCGTGACGGATATACCTGAACCTAGAGAGTCTCAATAATGAAACATACTCGTAGAGCACTAGAGCAACATAAATAAATAATATTGATTATTTATAAAGTCGTTTAATGGTTAACGCAAGATACATGCTAAAGACACTAGATAGTCATTTCCTTAATTGTTGTGTATTTACATTTAATACTTGATTAATTTAAATACACATTAATTAATAGTCAAAATGAGTTATTTGACTTATTTCCTAAATGAATATATGTTTTTTTTAATATTTAATGTAAATATTATACATATATTTAATATATTTGTATTTGATTAATTAATTAATTATTTAATTGTTAAATGATTAAATTAATTAAAATAAAATATCTTTAGTTAGGATATTTGAGGTTAATGATCATAGTTGCAATTGTTGACCAAAATAAATATCTATAAAGTTATTAGATATTTATAAAGTTGACTAAATGCAAATGAAATAAAATTGAAATGAAAATTTGATGTATATGCTTGATAATGATTTCGGCCAAGGCCTTATTTCACAAGTATATAATGTTTTCATTTGCTTTCATTTCAATATAACCTAATACACTTTTACAAAAGAAGACACCATTGTTGAAGCCAAAAGAAAGCTTGAGAAAGAAAGTAAAACATCAAAAGCTTGGATTTTTAGTAAGTTTCTTGAACTTGCTATTAGTAAGGAATTTATTCTTTTGTTCTAGGCTTTAATATGTGATATTCTTAGGATGTTCCTTTCTTTATTTCTTGTGGTTTTGATTGATGTTGTTTTGTTGAAAGTGTGTAAGCATGTGTAATGAAGGAAGTGTATGACTATTGTAGTTATATGTAATCTTTTAAGGTTTATAAAACCATGTTGCTAATCTAGAGTTGTTGACCCACTCTTAGATGACCTAGATTTGATCTTGAGTTGTTTCATTGTGTTGAGACTTTGATTGGATGAATGAATGGTGTTTTAGAAACATGATTTAAGTATTGGTTTCAAGGTTTTTGACCTTGTACCACCTTTTGGCTTTTCATTTATGTTGAGTATTTGGATTTGCATATGATGCATGAAAAATATTCGTCTGTTTGAATGTGGTCTGGTCGGACATAATGTGGTCGGCACTTTTGTGGTCTGGTCGGACATAATGTGGTCGGCACTTTTGTGGTCGGTCCTCGTCTGGTCGGACATAATGTGGTCGGCATTTTTGTGGTCTGGTCGGACATAATGTGGTCGGCATTTTTGTGGTCTGGTCGGACATAATGTGGTCGGCACTTTTGTGGTCGGTCCTCGTCTGGTCGGACATAATGTGGTCGGCACTTTTGTGGTCGGTCCTCGTCTGGTCGGACATAATGTGGTCGGCACTTTTGTGATCGGATTATTACTCCATTTGATCGGATCATACATATGAGTAATGTTTTAGTTTATGGGTGGAACACGAATAGATTATTCATATTAGATATTGAATAATTTACTCGATATTTTGAAAAAGTTTTGAAATACGTTTCGCGCCCCAAACCCGCGCTTCCGCTGCGCCCGACCCGAATACCCCTTACAAAATGGTATCAGAGCGAGTCTGATTCTAGGCCACCTTATATGATTAGCCTTCATTGAATCAATGTTTAATCGTGTTTTCTAGACTTTATGCATGCTTATTAAGATCTAAATTGGTTAGATTTAGGGTGTATGACACTTAGCGGAAAATCCCTAGTTAATAAGGTTTAAATGTAATTATGTATTTGATGCATATTATATGGTCCGTCTTGTCAATACGGTTTATGAATACTTCTTTGTGACTACATCCGAGACCGTGCCTCTGCTGTGAGGGTGTAGCCGATAAAGATTTATTTATACCGGATGTATATTAGATACTAGATAAATTCAAGTAAAAGCGAATTCTGAACGTGCCCTAGCTGTCAGGATTACGTAAGTAACTTGAGTTTATCATTGACGAGTATTACCTTGGTACGTCTCCTTGTGGGTCTGCCTTCGCAGCGACAACGAGAAACGGCCAGGACCGGATACTTAGGAGTCACTTTTGAGTGATTGACAAATGAGTTGTCTACCTGATGAATATACGTAGGCGAGACCGTGCCTCTGCTGTGAGCTGAAATATATTCACGGGATCCACCTTTCACTATTTATATTTAATTTAATTATTAAATATTTGCATTCTGTTTTGGGATTACAGTATTGCATGATTTAGTGGGAGGGGCATATTAGATTTAAAATCCATGATCTAGTTTATGCTTTTGATATTATATGAAACTGTTTAATTTCTGCTAACCGTTTTTCGTGATCTATATGATAGATTTGCGATGGCGGGTCATTCCACAAATCAGTTTGCGCGTATGCTAGATGCGAACAAACTAAAAGGCGCTGAGAACTTTACGGACTGGGAAATGGACTTGAGGATTGTCCTCGACTCCGAGAAGTTGGGATATGTGCTTGAGGGCCCTTTGCCCCTTGCAGTGGGTGAGGAGGCTTCGGAAGAGGAACGCCGAGTTTTTGAAACTTGGAAGGATGATGACTTAAGGGTTAAGTCATACATCCTCAGTTCGCTCTCTCCGAAACTCAAACAGCAATACTATGGTATGATTGACTCCTACAGTATGATGACACGATTGAGACAATCGTTCGAGAACCAAGAACAAGTGATTGTTCATAAAGTCGCCATGGAACTGTTCCATGCGCGTCTGGATGAGGGGCAAAGTGTCAGCCCGCATGTTCTTCAAATGATCGATTTGATCGATCAATTGAGGCAACATAATCTCATCCTGAATGACATTCTCGGGAGGAGTGTCATTCTGGGTTCTCTGCCAGCTTCATTCCGACAGTTTGTGATGTACTTCAACATGCACGGGACGTCTGCACCTACCATGAGCTGCATAGGATGTTGCTCACGGCAGAAGAGGACCTTAGGAAGGGATTACCAACTCGCCCTCCTAGATCTACTTCTCTTTCAGCTTCTTCCCAAGGAATGTCCAAGGGAAAGAACAAGAAAGGGAAGAGAAAAAGAGGGCAGTTGGTCCTCAACAGCAGCCGAAGATAGCCAAGCCCAAGAGGGCTTCTGAAGACAAATGCCACCACTGCTGCGGCAAGGTCGGGCACAAGAAGAGAAACTGTCCAGATTACATTGCTCAGATCAGGAGAGACAGAGCATCTACATCAGGTACTTTTATTTTTCCAGTTATTGATTTATCTTTGGCTTGTGAAGCCGTTACATCCAGCTGGATTTTAGATTCTGCTTGTCCCATTCACATTTGCAATTCGTTGCAGGTGCTGAAGGAAAGTAGGAGGCTGAAGCCAGGAGAGATGCAGTTGCGGTTCGGGAGTGGAGACTCTTTGGATGCAGTTGCAGTGGGAGTATGCGAGATCTCATTGCCGAATGGGACACTTTTGTTATATGACTGTCATTTTGTACCAGGATGTGTCGCTAATATTATATCACTTTTTGTATTAGATACAGAAGGCTATTGTATTAATATTAAGAATAGTTCTTTGTATTTATATGATAAAAATAATATTCAGATCCTTAGTTGTCCAAACCAGCATGGTCATTATACATTGCAAACTTCAAAAGATATTTTAAATACTGGAGTTAATAAACGTAGTTTACCTGTAATTAATAATACTGAACTTTGGCATATGAGACTTGGTCACATTGGCGTTAAGCGCCTTACCCAGTTGGTTAGGAATGGTTTGATACCAGATCTTACCATTGAATCCTATCCAACTTGTGAATCCTGTATTCAGGGTAAGATGACCAAAGCCCCATTTTCTGGTGTTGGACACCGTGCCACTAACTTACTGGAACTCGTACATTCTGATGTATGTGGTCCACTAAGTCAAACTGCTCACAGTGGTTATTCGTACTTCGTTACCTTTACCGATGATTTATCACGGTACGGTTATGTGTATTTGATGCGACATAAATCGGAAACCTTTGAAAAGTTCAAAGAGTTCCGAAATGAAGTAGAAAAAACAAACTGGTAAATATATTAAATGCCTTCGATCAGATCGAGGCGGTGAATATATGAGTGGTGAGTTCATGGATTATATGAAGGAGAATGGGATTCTCGCTCAATATACTCCTCCAGGTACACACCACAGCACAATGGAGTATCTGAAGGAGAAATCGGACTTTATTGGATATGGTCCGATCGATGTTGAGTTTCACAGATTTGCCCTATTACTTATGGGGTTACTGTCTCTTAACAGCCGCACATCTTTTGAATAAGATTCCTTCAAAGGCTGTTCCTACGACACCGTATCAGATATGGTTCGGAAGGAGACCGAATCTTAATTATATTAAGGTTTGGGGTTGTCCTGCCTATGTCAGGGTAACTCAGCAAAGTAAGCTTTCGCCTCGAGGGCAAAAGTTTAGGTTTGTTGGATATCCCTCAAATACGAGGGATATCTGTTCTATGACACCGAGCATCGAATGTGTTCGTAGCTCGCTTCGCAAAATTTCTAGAAGTAGAATTTTTGTCAGAAGGTGGTGATCATAGACAGTTGAGCTTGATGAAGTCCAACCTGAAAACAACGAACCAACGGAGGAACCTGAAGTTCAAGTAGATGAAGGACCTTCAACACACACACTCCGTAGGTCGGAAAGGGTATCTAGACCTCCTGAACGCTTGTATTTGATACAAGAAAAGAGTCTGGATGTTCTCTTAGTTGAAGAGCAGATCCTTTCACCTATAGAGAATCGATGTTGGACATCGAATCCGTGAAATGGCAAAGTGCCATGAATCCGAGATTGACTCAATGCATGAAAATCAAGTTTGGGACTTGATTCCGCTTCCCGAAGGAATTGTTCCTATCGGTTGTAAATGGGTTTACAAGAGGAAGCGCGGGCCTGACGGTAAGGTTGAAACTTACAAGGCCCGACTGGTAGCAAAAGGTTACACGCAGCGACCTGGCGTCGACTACGATGAAACTTTTTCGTCGGTAGCAATGCTTAAGTCTATTCGGATTTTGCTTTCTATAGCTGCGTATCATGACTACGAGATTTGGC
>SKCR01006806.1:0-13537 GCA_019454045.1 Zanthoxylum bungeanum | reverse complement strand
GTAGGTGTATTTGGTCTTAACTTGAGACTTGCACCGCTAATACTTGTGACAATCAATATACTTTGGTTTTAGGTCGTCCAGGGCTTTAACAGGTTCTGTGTATGCCCCTGCTGGGTATATTGAGAATCATATTGTGTTGGGTGTGATATCAAGACGGAAGTATCACTCCAGTCATAGTGGAGATGATGGTCACGGAGGATACGGAACTGATTCTCTTATGTACTGCAGTCATCGGGATAAAATGACTAGGTCATGTTTATCCGATTACAGAGACTAGTTACCAGAGATCTGATATGTGCTTCGTACGGGGCAGACACAATTCCAGCCCCAGGCCTAGCATGTGACATCTGATACTGGATCGAAATATGCAATACTATGTATACTACGCCTGATATAGATCACATATTCCTGTAAGGATATTTCTAAAGAATTGGGTAGGCATGGCGCTTTGCTAGAAGCCAACCTTGTCTTGTAAATCGGTAAAAACGTAGTACGAGGTTCTTACGTGTTCGGATAGTCTGACGACCGAATTTACTGCCAACATATCCGAGGAACTCATGGGTCACTTCCCGAAGATTCACCGATGACGTATGACTCGCACTTTAATTAATCTGGGATTAATTAGATGAAAGAGAAAATTAATTTGGGATTAATTAAGGAGATATTTTATCTGGGATAAAATATTATTTAAAGAGAGAGAGAACGATTAATTTGGAATTAATCAATAAAATAATTTATTCGATATATTATACCAAATTGGATTTCGACGCGGAATTGAAATTGGATTTTAATTCGGGCAAACGATTTAATTAAGAATTAATTCGTTAGCGACGTGAATAGTGATTTTGCTAGGCATAATTAATTAATTACGTCGCAACGGAAAATTCGTTAATTTGGTGTTAGTGAACCCGAGCCCGGGAGTGTTTGCGAGTGCACTCGCATTTTGAATTCAAGTGCGGCTCGGAAGTCACATCAAGCGTCAAATCATTAGTCACATCAAGCGTCAAATCATTAGTCACATCAAGCGTCAAATCACATGTCACTTTGAGTGATGTGACAACTTGTCACTTGATTGATTGATGGTGGTAGATGGATAAGCTTTAATTCTTGTACTTTTTTGACTTTTTGAAAATCAAATAATTGGTATATGTTTAATTATTTTTGGAAAATAATTAACTAATACACATTTTCCATCTTTCTCTCCTCTTACACGTTTTTGGAGCCAAAAAATCCTCTTCATCTCTCACTTGGTCTTGGACCATCTACTTCCTACATTTTCTATCACTGCCGAATTTAAAGGAGAAGCTAAGGATTTTTGTGGCAAAATTCCTAAGTGCTAGCACACCATTTGAGTCTTGCGAAGGTGATAAGGAAACCCACTTGTGAGCGTGAAATTTCATCATAAAGCTTGGAGCTTGCATGGAGGACCAAAGCCGAAAATGAAGGAAGAAAAAACAGTGAACTGCCGAGCACTCTAAGAGGGTTCAAATGGCTTAAAAGTTTTATTATTCACCGCATCGCTCAACCGATCATTGTGAGTATTCCGCAACTCCTTGATGTATTCACATGTTTATTTTATGCTTGTTATTCGATCCTCGGGACTTAGAGATTTCCCAACAGATCCAGCATCAGATGTCACGTGCTAGGCCTGGGGCTGGAATTGTGTAAGCCCCGTACGAAGCACATATCGGATCTCTGGTAACTAGTCTCTATAATCGGATAAACATGACCTAGTCATAATATCCCGATAGCTGCAGCATATAAGAGCACCAGTTTCGTATCCTACGTGATCATCATCTCCACTATGACTGGATGTTAGACATTATGACCCATAGCGTCACTGTTTTGTAAATGATATTGTATTATTGTACAAAATTAACTATGTGATAATGAAATTGCCTTTTGCCGTTTTGTAATTTATTTACTTTGATATATAAATGGCGAAAGTCCATATGATTAATTCCGTATTGAGATGATATGAGACAGTATCAATACATAAAGGTTTAAATCATTAAATATCCCTAGTCGGAGTATTATCGAGATCGGACATCGATAATGCGGAATAGACTAGTATTGCACTTGTGCATGTTGTGAGGGCACAACGGCATAGTTCTCATATATTTAAGTATAGGATACTTATGCAAGTGCGATAGGAGGTTGTGTTTTACCGATGGTACGAAAACAGCTTCGCTCTAGATAGACCCCGCGGAATCCCATTGGTAGTATGTCTGCGTGTCTATGGGAGGCCGCATCAGGGTAGGTGTATATGGTCTTAACCTGAGACTTGCATCGCTAGTACTTGCGACAATAGGTAAACTTTGGTTTTGGTGGTTGGGGGACCTTAACTGGTTCTGTGTTCACCTCTTCTGGGTTTATCAGGAATCGTAGTGCACTGGGTGTGATGTCAAGATGGAAGTGTCACTTCAGACATATGGAGTTGATGATCACGCAGGATACAGAACTAGTGCTCTATAAAAGGTTGCAACCGTCGGGACAATATGACTAGGTCAGTATTGCCCGATTTAAAGAAACTAGTTGCTTGATGTCCGATATATGTTTCGTACGGGGCAGACACATTTCCAGCCCCAGGCCTAACATGTGATCGTCCGATACTGGATCGATGTACGCAATACAACGGTATACTACGCTTGATATAGATCTAATATTCCAGTAAGAATATTTCTGGAGAATTGGGTAGGCATGGCGCTTTGCTAGAAGCCAACCTCGTCTTGTAAATCGGTAAAAACGTAGTACAAGGTACGTACGTATTTGGATTATCCAAACGACCGTATTTACTGCCAACATATCCGGAGATCTCTTGGGTCGCTTCCTGAAGATTCACCTATGATGTTTGATTCGAACTTTATTAATCTTGGATTAATAACGGAGAAACTTTATCTTGGATAAAATGCCTTATTATGAGAGAGAGAGAGAGATCGATTAATTTGGAATTAATCGATAAAATAATATATTCGATATATTATTAAACGAAATTAGATTTCGACGTGAAGATACAAATTGACCTAGCAGCGGAATGTATCAGTTAAGAGAAAATGCTCTCAACTCTCCCTTCCCTCTCGGCGATTCCCGTCTTTGATCGCCGTGTTTGTTTAAAAACCCTTTGTCCTTACAGATCGGTGCTGGTCATCTACTAAACCGATTCACCCTAACCCTTTGCTTTTACAGATCGTCTTGTACCCTGATTTTTTTATAAACCCATTGTATAGTTTGCCTGGGGTATGCCCCTTTGCTCTTTGTATAGTTTTCTTTTGGTTATAATACTTACCTTATCCAAAAAAAATTAGATTTCGACGCGGAATTAAAATCGGATTTTAATTCGGGCAAACGAATTAATTTAGAATTAATTCATTAGCGAACTGAATAGTAATATCGCAAGGCGTAATTATTTAATTCACGTCGCGACGGAAATTCGTTAATTCGGAATTGACGAAACCGAGCCCGAAAGTGTTTGCGGACACATTCGTATTTTGAATCGAGTGATATCCGCAAATCACATCGCGATATCTCATTACTTAATACGAATAGATGGTGGATGTATCTAGTCACCTTTGTGGGATGATACATTGTCTCTAATCTCAAAGTGTGGTAATGATGGCAAATGATGGATTTCATTTTGGAGGGAAAGCCATGCACGGTTTTGAAGGATTTTTTGCATTAAAAATTCTATTGGTATTAGATATCATATCACTTTTCATTTCCTTTGTCTCTCACGGTTTTTGGCATGCAAAAGGAACAAAATTAAAAGTGAAACACTCTCCTCTTCTTTCTCTCTTGCTCACGCCGTGAGCTGCACATACAAGGCAGAAGATTGTTTTTTCATTCTCCATTTTTGCTAGCACAAGCAAGGAATCAAAGGAGGTGATAGGGAAACCACCTTGGAGCTTGGAATACACAAAGCTTGGAGCTTTCAACTCTTTTCTCCTCTTGGCCGAAACTTCAAGGATCTTGGAGCTTCAACCTTTGTTCATCTTTTCATCACAAAAGCTTTGTAAGTATGATTCCGCCATGCTTCAAGTTCATTATATATATTCATTTTGTTGTATTTCATATGCTTAATCTTTCCTTGGGACTAATTTTAGTAACCGACAATGGTATCATTGAGCTATGTTTAAGCATGAAATATATTAGGTTAAAATTTGGGTAAAATTGATTGAAGCATGTTCTTGTGAAATTTGATGAATGAGTATGCTTACATGTATATAGAATGATATTATATGGAATCAATTTTGAGAAAAATGCATTGGATGATTTTTCCCCAAAAATGTAACCTTGGCCGAATGGGTATGAACATTGGATGTGTTGGAATTTTTTGTGTACAAGATCATTGGATGACTTAAAATGTATACGGGACGTAGATTAGTGATTCAATCGGATTGAAAAACAAATCGACACAAAAATCTCACTTGGCCGAATACTAATGGACATGAAAATGGACTTGATTTTTGTTCAAATTAATGTTGGACATATGTTTTGAACAATAGATAATTAATAAATTAAATTGGTATTTTGATATATTTGGTTTAATGTATTAATCTTGGTTTTACACTTTAATTAATTGAATTTTAAAAATTTGGAATATTGAAATTTAAATTAAAGGGCTTAATTGTTAAATTGGGCTTGTATTATTATATTTGGGCATAATGGGCTTGGTTGGGCCAAGTAGATTTGGGCCAAAAGGATTGGATCCAATTTGGGCCTAAATCACTCCATTAAGTCCAAATGTAGCATAATGGGCTTTAAAGTTTAATTGGGCCTTATGGGCTTGAAATTGATTTTGTGGCATTTAAGGGTGATTCCTTTTTTTTTAGGCTTGGTAATTCGATTTGACCCACATTGACCAAAGCCCAAGCCTTAATAAATCAATTGAAAGCCCATCGGACTTTAATTAAACAAACATTGGATGTTAGTTGGGCTTTGAGACCCAATTAGATTAGATTTAGAATCTAAGTCTTTAAAGCACATTAAAAGTGTAAACAATAAATTTGGAATTAAATAATTGAATTAGTATCGAATACGAATTAAATTAGATTTAATAAGTAGTTCGATATAATTCGTGAATTTGTACCTTATGTACTTATTCTCAAACGAGTTGGACTCGCGCAAAATCAAAACCGTTGTTTGAACATTGGATGATCATTTAAAAAAGACTAATTAATTGGATTAGATTGGTTGTAAAAGCATGTCTTGTTTGAATATATATGTATGTGATGAATGAATAGTGTATATCGGATGGATATTAGAAGGGAAAGGGTAATTTTAGAAATTATTGTAAATTTAGAATTTATAAATTGGACCTGCGTGTCCAGCCTTATCTCTTTTATCTCTTTGTATTCTCTTCTCACCTGATTCCCCTCAATGCAAATGAGGTTTCTCTTATTGTATTATGTAATTGGGTAGTAGTAGAATAGTGCTAGCAGGGAGAGGAAAGGGAGTGATTTGTTCTAGGAACAAGTTATGTTATATATCCATCTGTATATCACTATTAATTTACTTTATGCGCTTTATGATGTTTTAGAAGCATGCTTAAGGGTGTATGTTGATGAGACCTAACAAAGATAATAAATTGGTTGCCAATTACGCAAAAATCCCTCAATCTATATTAAGCGATTATCCTTCCATTGAATGATTCTTGTTCAAGATCCGATTGGCATTGGTTTGTTGGCCAAAGTCAAGACCTTGTCAATTAGGATGTACTTGAATCATGAGAGTTTTGTTCCACATCGGTGTCTTGTCCAAGTTGTGATTTGTTGGCCAAAGTCAAGATCACTTCTTGTCCAACGACATTGATTACGAAACTATCCTTGTCAATGGGTCCCGCTTAACTGGAATCATTAGGTTTGTTGTGCCAAAGCCAAGGCCTAGATGATTCGGAGGATATGGTTAGAAAATGTATTAGATACATTGGCATACGCTATATGTTTAGGACTTGGATGTCCACCTAACCGGATCTAGGAATTGGATTGGATCTAATTGATCTGTGAGATCTACCTAGTTAAATAGCATACAGCTTGTTGGCCAAAGTCAAGGTTGTGTGTTATTTAATGGGATCCTAGCCCACTAGGAAATAGGATTTCCCGAGTTCTCAACAGAGGGTTAGAGACTTGATGAAAATAGTGGGAGGCTAGTATGTGAATTTGCAATTTCATTCAGATACTTTGCCTTACGCGTTCTTCAAAATTATTTTGTCTATTTATTATAATTAGTTGGACTAATACATTCTTATTTTTTGTAACAGTTTGACTGTACCCACTTTATCGTTAACTAGATAGTTGGACTATCGTAGTTAAGATGGCAGGCAAATGAAATGTCCGAGATATCATCATGGGTGATAATGTCTTTAAGGGCACAAACTTTGCTGACTGGGAAATGAACCTGAGGATAGTCCTTGGGGCTGAGAGGATGCTGTACACTATACAGATACCTCTCCCGCCTAAGCCCACTGACCCACTTGAGCTGGAGTTATGGAAAACTCACAGCAGTGATTGTGACACAGCTCAGGCTATTATGTTAGCTTCGATGACTCAGCACTTTCGTCGCCAAAATAGGGACTTGGATCCTTATAATATGATGGCTAGACTGCGAGATCTCCACCGCTCCAATAAGCGGATGGGGAGATATGAGTTGGTGAAGAAACTCTTCCGCGCCCGAATGACTGAAGGCGCATCAGTTGAGGCCCACGGGGCTCAAATGATCGCCGATATTGATGAGTTGGCCAATATGGGAATAGTCTTGGAGGCTGAGCTGACCATAGATATGATCTTACAGTCACTTCCTGATACTTGGAACAAATCATAATCAACTACAAGTTGATGGATACGGATGACACTCTTGGAGAATTGTTATCCATTTTGAAGGAGTCTGAAAAAGAACTCCAAAAAGGGGGCAAGCGCGAGGCGCACTTTGCATCGACCTCTCAGAGGCCAAAGGCTGGGCCCAAAGCTACTGGAGGGGTGAGGAAGAAGAAACATAAGAAAAAGGGTAAGGCAAGTTGACAAAAGCTTCTGGGAAGCCTAGGGACAAGTCTCAAGATGTCTGCCTCAACTGCGGCAAGAAGAGTCACTGGAAACGTGACTGCCGAATGGGCAAAGGACACAAGGAGGATATCAAGGCAGGCAAGGCACCAGCCTCTGGTATGTTTGTTATTGAAATAAATATGACTACTTCTAGTCTTAAAAATTGGATTTTTGATTCTGGTTGTGCTATTCATATTTGTACTGATTTGCAGGATCTACAGAATAGCAGGATGCTGGCTTCAGGGGAGGTTGACCTACGAGTCGGAAACGGAACACCAGTTGCTGTTTTGGCTGTAGGGACTTTTGTTTTGGAACTGCCCTCAGGGCATGTACTTAAACTTTTGAACTGTTATTATATACCTAGTTTAACTAGGAATATTATATCTGTATCTTTGTTAACCCAGCATGGGTACATTTTTGTATTTAGAAACACTGGGTGTTATTTATATAAAAATGATGCAGAAATTTGCACTGTTGTTGCAAATAATGGTCTTTATATTTTGAATGTAAATGAATATCCTAAACACAAAATGACAAACAAAAGGCTCAAAAGGAGTAATCTAAAAGATGAAGCTTACATGTGGCATTGTCGTCTAGGACACATTAACAAGACTCGCATATCCACACTTTCGAAGAGTGTGTTGGTTTCTATAATATGTCCCAAACAAAGATTAAGCATATGAAATACTATAAATGAATATATATAAAAGACTTGAAGCATGGCGGAATCATACTTACAAAGCTATGTGATGAAGAAGATGATCAAATGGTGGAAGCTCCAAGTGTTGGAAGATTCGGCCAAGAGGAGGAAGAAGACTTGAAGCTCCAAGCTTTTGTATTCCAAGCTCTTTGATGGTTTCCCTATCACCTCCTTTGATCCCTTGCTTTTTTTTGGATAAGGTAAGTATTATAACCAAAAGAAAAACTATACAAAAGCAAAGGGGCATCCCCCAGGATCTAGAGAGGACAGGCCCTCCTAGAAGAAAGCCAAACGGCTACAAGAGATCAACTAAAGATGTCATCGGGCAGGTGCCACGAAAGGTGAAGCCATTTATTGTCATAAGATGGATTCACCTTACGTAAAGAACTAACACGATTCCGAACATCAAAAACAATATCATATAGAAGAACAGAAACTGGCCTAAGAGGCATATCATGAGTGCGAGCATTCCTCTCCCTCCATATATGGTAAACTGACGCTGCAAATGACAGACGAACCAGAAGATGATATAAAGAGGCACCGAAAAACTGACAAAGCCACTCAACAGTTTGGCGCCAATCTCGACAGCTCCTATCTAAACCACACATGGCTAGCACAGACGACCAAACCCTCGATGAAAAGAGGCATTGAAAGAAAAGATGATCGATGTCCTCACTCGAACAACCACACAAAATACACCGCGAGCATGAGGATATACCAAATTTCATCAGACTGTCCTGAGTACAAAGGCCTCCCTGAATAATCATCCAAAGAAGAAAAGAATGGCGGGGAATAGATTTCCGAAACCAGACAACTCGGGACCAAGGCATCTCGGGTCTCCTTGACCTCAAAGCATTCCAGGCACTATCCACAGAAAATCTCCCATGTCTATCATCCTCCCAAACCAGCACATCCTCCCTCAAACTAGAAGGAGACGGAAGGTGAGTCTGAGCCAAATCAACAAGAGCAGCAGATCTAGAAGGAGGCCAATGCCAAACAGAATCAGAGATAATGGAAGCAACTGTCGCCATCCTATCCAAGCCAGAATCATAAATCACTCTCTCGCCCAACGAGTCCACAATCGGGCCTACAGGGTGCCAATTATCAAACCACAATAAAGTCGACTCACCATTCCCAATGCTCACACTCATCCGCCGACGGGACCAAGAACGAAGCTCCAAAATCTTACGCCAACTCCAAGAGCAATCAGAAGGACGTGGGATCTCCCAAAAACTTCTCCCCTCAGTAAATAAGAGTAAACCCAAGTAGACCAAGAAGAAACCTGGCCAGAACAGAGAAACCAAATATGCTTGACAATAGCCGCTCTATTCCAAGCTTCCAGACTCTTTATACCCAGGCCCCCCTCCTTAAGAGGTAAACAAATTTTGGTCCAAGCTACTCTAGCCCCAGTAGGGATAAGCGCACTACCCTTCCAAAGGAAAGAACGTAGGATAGTCTCCACCTTCCTAATCAC
This sequence comes from Zanthoxylum bungeanum, assembly GCA_019454045.1. NCBI lineage: Eukaryota > Viridiplantae > Streptophyta > Magnoliopsida > Sapindales > Rutaceae > Zanthoxylum > Zanthoxylum bungeanum. Next base: position 4,329 of record SKCR01006806.1, on the reverse strand, counting down.
TGACTTAGGAAGAATAAATAAAGAAGACCAATAAACTTGAATGGAGAACAAAACAGACTTTATAAGCTGGAGCCGACCTGCATAAGAGAGAAACTTACAACTCCAACTTTTAGCACGCATAACAATACGATCCACAAGAGAAGCACAGTCAGAGGCCCTAAGTTTAGTAGAGATCAAAGGAACCCCCAAATACCTCACAGGAAGAGTCCCCACCTGGAATCTTAACACATCACGCAGTAGGTCTTGCATAGAAAGAGAGATGCCAGAAGAGAAGAGAAGACTCTTAGCTGGATTCGGAATTAAACCTGATAAACAACTGAACTGCCCAATACAATCCTTGATCAAAGAAACAGAGGATGCATCTGCTTTACAAAAAATCATAAGGTCATCTGCAAAACAGAGATGAGTAAGACGGTCCTTTGAACACCGCCAGTGGAACTGGAAACCCGGATCAGTAGCCATATTACGAAGAAGGCCTGATAAAACTTCCATAGCCAAAACAAAAAGATAAGGAGACATAGGATCACCTTGTCGCAACCCACGACCCCCAGGGAAAAATCCATGCAGCTCTCCATTAATAGAAACAGAGAATCTCGTAGTAGTCATACACTCCTGAATCCAACCCACCATCCTCTCAGGAATACCAACAGTACGCAGTACCTCAACCAAAAAATCCCAACGAACAGTGTCATAAGCTTTCATCAAGTCAATCTTAAGAGCACACCTCGGGGAACCGCTATTCCGGTGATAATTCCGAACCAATTCCTGACACAAGAGAATATTGTCGCTAATACGCCTTCCCTCGACAAAAGCAGATTGATTCTGACTGATCACTGAAGGGAGGATGACCTTAATTCTGTTCGCAATCAGCTTAGCAATGCACTTGTAAATGGTGTTACAACAAGAAATGGGCCTATAATCCTTAACCTGGGAAGGATTAGGAATCTTAGGAATCAGAGCAATGGATGTAGTATTTACCTGCCTCAAAAGACGTCCAGAAGAAAAGAATGAATGAATAGCACATAAGACATCATTCCCCACAATATTCCAACACTTCTTAAAGAAACCCGAATTAAACCCATCCGGACCTGGAGCTTTATTGTCTTTCAACCCGAACAGAACAGCCTTAATCTCCTCATCCTCAACCTCTCGAGAAAGAGCCATACTCTGCTCCTCAGTCACATGTCTAGTAATAGCAGATTGGAGGGTCACCCTATCAAAATCCTGCTGACGATGCTGAGGACCTAAAAGGGACTCAAAAAAGAAACAATCTCATCTCTAACCAAAGCATCTTCCTCCACACGGGTACCATCCTCCTTAGTAATAGAAGTAACCTTACTACGACCATGAAAACTCTTCATAGCGGTAAAGAAGAACTTAGAATTCTGGTCCCCAAGGTTAAGCCACTGAACACGAGATTTCTGTCTATTAAAGCCTTCTTCAGCCCGACTCAAATCACCATAACTCACTGAAAGACGAGCTTCCTCAGCTAACAGAGCAGGGTCACTGGGGAAGTCCTGTAAAGCACACTGTACTCTGTCCAACTCCTTCCTGATCTCCAAAACTCGACAAGAAATCTTAGAGAAATGCTCAACATTAAATTTCTTCAAAGCCAACTTAACATTCTTTAGCTTACAACATAACCGGAACATTGGAGAACCATGAACATCAATATCCCAAGCCCTAGCCACAACAGAGAGAAAATCAGGATGATCCACCCAAAACTGAAAGAATTTAAAGGGTATTTTCCTCTTAGGGAGCTCTGCAAGCTTAACAACCATAGGAGAGTGATCAGAGATACGGGAAGGAAGAAAGCGGGCAGAAGAACCCGGGAAAATACACTCCCAAGAAGGATTTACCAGAACACGGTCCAACTTGCGCCAAATAGGAGACTGAATCTGCTTATTAAACCAAGTAAACTTACACCCAGAAAACTGCAGATCATCCAAGCCAGCTTGACCCAAACAGCAACCCAAGTCATCTTTCCAAGCTGGCCAAGCCACAGATCCACCACTATGCTCAAACGGAGAACGGATAGCATTGAAATCACCTAAAACAAGCCATGGGGAATCATCAACCATACTACCACAATTAATCAGGTCAGCCCAAAGATCCCGCCGCTTCTCGTAATCACACTCACCATAAACCACTGAAACTACACAATTCCAAACCCCAGAAATAGGAGTCACACGGCAATGAATAGCTTGAGCAGAGGACTGAATAATGCTAACAACAACATCACTAGGATTCCAACATACCCAGATACGACCAAACGGACTAATATCAGAATGGCAAAAAAACTTCCAAGAAGGATTAATCGCACGAGAGACATTCATAAGATTAACCTCCTTAACCTTGGTTTCAACTAAACCACACAACGAGAGCTTCTCCTCACTAAAAAACCTCCTGACTTCAGCATGTTTTAATGGGTCATTGAGACCCCTAATATTCCAACAACCAAAAATCATTAAAACAGAAGAGAAAAAATGACAAACCCACAAATCAACGTCATACACAAACAGCATTATCAGCCCCAGTTATAACGCCATTACCAGAGGTCAGACCATCAACAGCTCTTCTAACCAGACAACCAGCATGACCACTATCCCCAACAGGACTCGGCACACATTCAATGGCACAAGCAGCCCCTGGAACTAAATCCAAATTTCTCTCCAACAAACACTTCACTTCACCTACAGCCTCACTGCCCAATACAATACCCGTGGCACCTACACCAATACTCTCAATTTCGCAAGCAGCCACAGGGGAAGGACCAAATCCATGCTGACTAGAACAGCCCAAAGGGCCATCAACAGGACAGCACACCAACGACGGCGCCGGGACTGACAGAGGAGGCGAGGCAGGGGCGGACACCAAGACAGTCCTGATTGCCTTACGGCCAGTTCCAGGGAGGCGTGGCCCCACAAACGGAACACCAGAAGACGAAGCCATGGGAAGAGACAAAAGAAAGGGGAAAAGGAAAAGGAAAGGGCAGACAAGCCACGCGAAGACGAAAGGTGGGGGGGGGGTTGACGGAAAAGGGAAACCAGATCGAAAAAGGAAGATCTGAGATGAAGGAATAAGAGGGAGATGCGGTCTAGGCAAAAATGAAAGGGTGGCGAAATGAAAACAGATCTAGGTTTAGGTTTAAAACAAGGATTACAAGACGAAGGGGAAAATATAGATCTGAAGATAAAATAAATAAACTGGAAGAATTAAAATAACAAAGCTAGGAAATCAGAAAAGGGAAACACTAGAACCGATTAACAGAATAAAGGGGTTAAAAAGAAAACGCAGAAATCAAATTGGTAGATGACCAACGAGATCCAGGTGCGCGATGGAGAAGAAGCAAATCGCCCTCTCCAACGTCATTTCCTTATGATCTTGTTATCTCATTTTGCAATAGGTGTTTTTAGAAACATACACGTGTTACCTTTGATCCCTTGCTTGTGCTAGCAAAAATGGAGAATAGAAGATCAAATCTTCCTTTGTCCTTCCATGGAGTTCACGGCAATGTGAAGAAATTTGAGAGAGAAAGAGTTTTGTGTAATTGATTTTGTTTTACCAAAAATCAATTTATATTTATGTCATAAAATTTATTAAATTAATAATAAATCTATGACACAAACCATGCAATGGCTTAGAGTGTCAAACACTCAAACTCCATGCAAAACATTTGAGTGTAATGCACACTATCACCATGCAATGCCTTATCAATTAAATAATGCATATAATGACAAGTGTCATGTGGGCCCCACACGTTTCCCAATGAAAGTGGGCCCACGTCCACTCACGCGTTCGGGTTCGATATTTCCGAAATACCGAGCTTACGTCGCGACGTTAATTAAACCGAATTTAAATAAATAATTGCGCCTGGCGAAATTATTATTTACGTCGCTAACGAATTAATTCTAAATTAACTCGTATGCCCGAATTAAAATCTAATTTTAATTTCGCGTCGAAATCGAATTTCGATTATTATATCGAATACAATAATTTTATCGATTAATTCCAAATTAATCGTTCTCTCTCTAAATTAGGCACTTTATCCGAGATAAAGTTTCTCCGTAATTAATCCAAGATTAATTCAGTTCGAATCAAAATATCATAGGTGAATCTTCAGGAAGCGACCCAAGAGATCTCCGGATATTTTGGCAGTAAATACGGTCGTCGGATAATCCGAACACGTACGTACCTCGTACTACGTCTTTACCGATTTACAAGACAAGGTTGGCTTCTAGCAAAGCGCCATGCCTACCCAATTCTCCAGAAATATTCTTATAGGAATATAAGATCTGTATCAAGCGTAGTATACCGTAGTATTGCGTA
>SKCR01006805.1:0-13553 GCA_019454045.1 Zanthoxylum bungeanum | reverse complement strand
GCTAATCCTGGTTCATTTGCCTCTTCCTGGCCTTTGTTCTGTTGCTGAAATCCAGGTGGTGGATAGTTCCACTGTTGGCCTGAATTGTTGCTCCATGAAAAATTAGGATGATTCCTCCACCCTGGGTTGTAGGTGTTGGAATATGGATTGTTCCCCTGTCTGTTGAAATTGTTGACAAAATTCACAATTTCTTCAAGTTGATTTGATTATGGTATTCCTCCATATGGTGAACTTGTGGATCCAGTGGTAAGAGTCTCCATAAATTTGCATATCTGATCTAGTTTGGTGTTGACTGTTGTATTAGCTCCACTTTCATAAATTCCTGTAATTCTTTGGATCATGCTCCTTTCAGTTGGCCACAAGGAATTATTGTTGGCCATTTCTTCGATTAGTTCCCAAGCTTGATCCTCTCATTTTTCCATTAAAGCTCCTCCACCAGCAGCATCTATTGTGGTTCTCATTATTCCAGAAAGTCCATTATAGAATGTTTGGACTTGAAGCCATTTTGGAATCTCATGGTGTGGACATTTCCGGAGTAAATCTTTGTACCTTTCCCAAGCTTCGTAGAGAGTTTCTGAGTCTTATTGCACAAAGGATGTGATGTCATTCCTCAGCTTTCCGGTTCTGGCTGGTGGAAAGTACTTTGCAAGAAATTTGGTGGCTAAAGTGTTCCATGTTGTGATAGAACCTGCTGGTAATGAATGTAGCCAAGCTTTAGCTCTGTCCTTCAAGGAATATGGGAACACGCAGTCTCATTGCTTCTTCAGCTTCTCTGTTGTTATTGAAAGTGCCGCAAACTTCCAGGAAGTTGCTGATGTGGGCATTAGGATCTTCAGTTACATTCCCCCTAAACTGAACTGACCGCTGAATCATCTGAATGCATGTTTTGATGTCTCCTGCATTTGCTGGTAAGGGAGGAAGTACAATACAAGAAATAAGTCTGTCAATCACCGGAATGGTTCTGTCTCGAATGAGAATTGGTGGTTCAACCTCCAAAGGTTTAGGTTCCATGTTGATTAAAGCTTCTTGGCCTTCTCGCCTTTCCCTTCTCAACTGTCTGATGGTTCTTTCAATTTCTGGGTCAAGCGGTTGAAGTTCAAAACTTCTGGTTCGTCTCATGAAGTTTCTGAGAACCTGAAACACAAGAAAACAAAAACAATAAGTAAAATGAAAATTAGATACAAGTAAAAGTATCTAACCCCTAAATTAATAATAAAAGATAAATAAGTCCCCGGCAACGGCGCCAAAAACTTGACCGGCGTAAACACACACGTATAACGCAAGCGTACGTATCGTTCAAGTAGTATAAAAAGTATCGATCCCACGAGGACTTAATACCTAAGTTATTAATTTTATGAGGTCAAATTATTACTAGTATCTAACAGGTTGTTTAATTGATTTGAAATGACGACGATTCTAAATTTAAAGACAAGTAAATAAAATTGTTCGAAAGTAGATTTTAAGAAAATTCAATATTAAAAACTATCTAGGGTTGTGATTTCTTTTAATATCATTTTAAAGATGAAGTGGTATCTTATAGTTAGGTAAAATATTGATTTATTAACCTGGAACACTAAATTATGTAAAAGCCTCTTCCGATGGTCAATTACAAATACCTAGTATAATCCAATTGAACCATATGTCTATGTCAACCAAATTACCTAGATTCATTAAGGTTAAGTTCCAATTATGGCTACCCCCGCCCGACAGGTATATTTCTATCCTGTAAGGAAATCTATTAAATGGTTATCTATCCTCAAGGAAGATCGTGGGCTATTGAGTCTGAGGTCTTAAACTTAAAATCCCTCTGTCTAGTTCATTTTAAGTTTACCTAGTCAATTTAATTAATGGCCAGTTAATTAAAAAGTATTAAGATTAAGACTCAATAAATAAATCTTTATATTACCCAAACTATAATCTAACCCCTTATAAACCGGTGATATTGGAAGTCATCACAACCCCAGATACTAATTTAGTTACGACACATAGTTAGGGCTGGTAAGATAAAAGACATAAAATGCTGAAAGTAATTGCGGTAAAGTAAATACTGAAAGGTAAATTACAATAAAATAAATGCTAAGGTAAAAGGAATTACTTTTACTACTACTAATTTAGATATCTCCCATAAAATAATATATAAACTTGTGATAATATTACCAACCGAACAATCTGGCGGTATTCTGATTAAGTCAAATTAAGTCCAACCAGCCATTAATGTGGTAATATTTGTCCATAACCAGCCATAAAGGCGGAACCAAAATAAAATTACCAACCGACCAATCTGGCGGTATCCTTTATTAGTCAGGTTTAAACTAGGTTAAAATAAAATTACCGACCGAGCAATATAGCGGTATCCTTTTTAAGTCAAATTTTAAATAGTGAATATATTATTTTTAAGGGAGATTAATCTAAATAGCAATAGTAAAAGAATTACCTTTCACCCTAGCTGGGGAAGTTACCTCCTCATGATGAATAGTAAAAACTGTAAGAAGTAAGAAAGTAAATTACTATTATTACAAAACGTAATTAAAATTATTACAAAACTAAAAAAATTAAAATTAAAACGAAACTTAGAGAAAGAAGAACTCCATATTTACATCAAAGAAATGGGAGAGAATGGTACAATAAATTCTGAAATCTCGAGCTCAATTTATAGGTGTAAGCTTCCAGCGTCGCGATGCCAAGGCCTTTGGCGTCGCTACGCCAGAACAGGAATCGTGGCATGCTCTCGGCTTGACACGTTGCGAGGAGGCTAAGAGGATAAGACGACACGTGGCGTGGCGGCTAAGAGTTCAATTATTATGCTGATGTGGCGATGACGTGGCGCTGACATGGTAAGGCGGCTGAGATCAATTGTCGGCACCGTAGGATTGCGACACGTGTCACGGCGTGATTGGCTGATGCTGACGTGGCATGTTGACTCGGTTGACCATCTTATATGGAAGATGACGTGGCACGACGCGTGGCATAGTTGACTCGTTGACCGATGACGTGGCGATGACATGGATGACACGTGGCACACGTGGCAATTGTAAGTGTCGGCACCGTAGGATGATGACACGTGGCACGGTGCACGTTAGCAGCTCTGCTGTGATGGTGACACGTGGCACGGCGCATGTTAGCAAAGTCAAACTTCTCAAATTCTGACCCATTGACCCGGCGCACGTTAGCATATCTGGTGCAAGTTAGGCGTCGCGACGCTGATGACTTGGGCGTCGCGACGCGGACAATTTACCGAAATGCCCCTTTTTGCCAATTTTTCCTGTTTTGCTCCAAATCACCTCCAGAATGTCCTGAAACTTTATTTATCTACAAAATAACACAAAACACATCAAAATATTCACATAACTCAAGAAACTATACAATATATTACGTTAAATGAGTGGGAAATAGTGATAGATTTATCACTCATCACATACATGGCATCAAAGTGTGGAGGATCTCACATAAAATCAATGTTATCATATATAGTCAAAGGATTACATACGCTACTCGACTCGATGAGATTCCTATTGACGGTGGTGTGTACTTCCAACTATTAGGAATCACCTATGAGTCATTCAGTTTTCACTTCAACGAATACCCACATGTCTATACGAGTTTCCAAAACTCATGGTATATCGGGTTAAACCATTGGAACTCCAATTCCAATATACGACATGTGCTAGTCTTATTGGTTATAAGAATTCGACCGTATTCCAAAACCAACGGTTAGGAATATTTACTTTAAGAATAGTTTACACCTAGATTCAAAACTATTCTAAGGTCGATTTCATTCTTAGCATATCTATACATCAATTTAATACGCGTAATGACAATACCATTAATAAGGTATGAAATGAAAATTGTAGTTATTTTATTAATAATTAAAAAAATATACAAATTGGTTTGGCACTCTAAGCACCAACTCCATCAACCATTGTATGTATATTTTTTTAGTCCTAAACATGATTTTAAGTGTGAATTAATCAAGTAAAGTTGCGGAAATACTTACATTGATTTTGGGAGAAATTTCAAAAATTTCCTTTGTAGGATGAAGCTCCAAGCTTTTGATTGTGTTGTTTAACCCTTGGGTGAGTTTCCCTATCACCTCAAATGACTCTCCAAGTGCTAGCTTTGAGAAATTTTTGAAGCAAAAATTTTCAATCCAAAGAGAGAAGGATCGGCCAAGAGGAGGGAGAATAGAGAATAGTGAGTTGTTACCAAAAATTGGTAGGTTGTGTGTTTAATGACTATCATTAAATTATTCCAACTACTCACATCAATTTTTGACAAATGATGTAAGTCAAGTGGTCCCACCACTTTTAAATTCAAAATTTAAGTTGGCTTCTCCAACACACAACTAAGCTTTGGGCCCGGGTTCATTTAATTCTGAATAAACAAATTTATCGTCGCGACATAATTATATCCAATTTAATTAAATAATTATGCATTGCATAATTATTATGATAGTCGCTTTCGAATTAATTCCAAATTAATTCGTTTGCCCGAATTAAAATCCAATTTTAATTTCGTATTGAAATCCGATTTCAATTAATATATCTGATATATTATTTTAGCCCCAAATAAATAAATTAAATAGAAAAATCAAATTTATCTATTAAATTTCTTTTATCGATTAATTCTAAATTAATCCTGTTCTCTCTTCTATACGAATTTAATCCCAGATTAATTCTTGCCGCAATTAATCCCAGATTAATTTTCTCTCTCATAATTAATCCCAGATTAATTTTAAATGAGTCAAATGTCATTGGTGAATATTTAGGAAGCGACCCAAGAGATTCATGGATATGTTGGCAGTAAATACAGTTGTCGGACTATTCAACACGTGTGTACCCCGTCCCACGTTCTCACCGATTTACAAGACATGGTTGGCTTCTAGCAAAGCATTGTGCCTACCCAATTCTCAAGAAATATTTATCGAGAAATACAGGCGTAGTAATACTATGTAATGTGTAATATGATCCAGTATCGGATGTCACATGCTAGGCATAAGGCTGGCTCTGTGTCTGACCCGTACGAAGCATATATCGGATCCTAGTAACTAGTCTCTGTAATCGGAAAGTCATGACCTAGTCATACTTTCCCGATAGCTGTAGCTTTTAAGAGTACTAGTTTCGTATCCTGTGTGACCATAATCTCCATACGACTGAAGTGAAACTCTCATCTTGACATCACATCCAATACACTACGATTCTCAGTAAACCCAATAGAAGCGTACACAGAATCTGTTAAAGCTCCAAACGACCAATATCAAAGTAAATTGATTGTCATAAGTAATAGCGATGTAAGTCTCAGGTTAAAGATCACATACACATACCCTGATTCGGATTCCCATAGACACATAGTCATACTACCAATGGGATTCCGAGGGGGTCTATCCAGAGCGAAACTATTCCCGGTCCAACGGCTAACATAACCTCTTATTACACTTGCATAAGTATCCAAAACTTAAATATATGAGAATTATGCCGTTAAGCTTCCATAACGCGCACAAGTGTAATACTAGTCTATTTCGCATTATCGATGTCCAGTCTCGATAATACTACGACTAGGGATATTTAATGATTAAACCGTTCGTAGATTAATACTGTCTTATATCTTATTAATCTGATTTAACCATATGGACTTTTATCATTATATATCCAAGTAATATAATTACAATAATGATAAAATAGCAATTTCATTTTGTCATATAGTTAATTTGTACAAAAAAAGAAATGTTCTTTACAAATAGTGATGTTATAGGTCGTAATTGTCCAACAATCTCCCACTTAGCTTATAGCCAATCACTCAGTCTAACACTTGAACTATGTACTTGTCACTCAAACTTTTGCTGAGACATAGCTTTTGTTAGCGGATCTGCAATGTTATCATCTGATGCGATCTTCTCGATCTTCACATCGCCTTGATGTATGATCTCACGAATCAGATGAAATCATCGAAGTACATGGTTGGATCATTGATGAGACCGTGGTTCCTTAGCCGTTCTATAGCCCCATTATTTTCACAATACAAAGGTACGGGCTCAGCTGATAACGAAACTACTCCTAATCGAATTACAAATTTACGGATCCAAACTGCTTCTTTTGCTGCCTCAGTTGCAGCAATATATTCCGCTTCTGTTGTTGAATCGGCAACAGTCTCTTACATGGAAGATTTCCAGCTCACTACTCCGTTGTTCAAATAAAATATGTACCATGATTGCGACTTACAATCGTCTTTATCGATTGGAAACTTGCATCGGCGAACCCAGTCACCTCAAGTTCTCATTCCCCATAGACTAAGAAGCATCCTTAGTTCGTCTAAGATACTTAAGGATATTTTTTACAGCAATCCAGTGACCATCATCTGGATTGGCCTGATAGTGACTGCACATGCTCAAAGTAATATCATGGCATACATGATCGATCCGACAGCTGAAGCATACGGGATCTGAATCATTGCATCTCTCTCATCTTGAGTTTTAGGACACATATCCTTAGATAGAGAGACGCCATGTGACAATGGAAGTAGCCCCCTCTTGGACTGATCTATGTTGAATCTCTTCAACACTTTGTCAATGTACGAGCTCTGGGAGAGTCCAATCAGCTTTCTAGATCTATCCCGGTAGATCATTATTCCTAGAATAAATGATGTCTCTCCCAAGTCTTTGACCGACGTAATCACACATGTATAACACAAGCGCACGTATCGTTCAAGTAGTATAAAAAGTATCGATCCCACGAGGACTTAATACCTAATCTATTAATTTATGAAGCCAAATTTTTACGAGTATCTAATGGATCGATTGTTTGATTGGATGGTGACTTTAAACTTAAAACAGAAAATAAAATTGTGCAAAAGGAAATTGAGGAAAATTCAATATTATCAAACTATCCAGGGTTGTGAATATTTCCAATATTTTTTAAAAGATGAAGTGGTTATTTTACGTTTGTGTAATATATCGGTTTATTAACCTGGAACATGAAATTATGCAAAAGCCTCTTTCGATGGTCAGATATAAATACCCAGTGTAACCCAATTAATCATATTCATATGTCAACCAAGTTATCTAAATTCATTAAGATTAAGTTCAAATTATGGCTACCCCGCCCGACATGTATATTCTTACCCTGTAAAGAAATCTATTAAATGGTTATCTATCCTCAAGAAAGATCTTGGAATATTGAGTCTAGGGTTTAAACCTAAAATCCCTTTTCCAAGTTCAATTTAAGTTTACCAAATCAATCTTATTAATGGCCAGTTAACAAGAAGCATTAAGCTTAAAACTCAATAAATAAACCTTTAAATTACCCAAACCATAAAATAACCCCTTATTAACCGGTGATATTGGAATTCATCACAACCTCAAATAATTGACTTAGTTACAACTCATAACTAGGGCTGGTAAAAACTTAAATAAAATAAAAGACATAAAGTAAATATTGAAAAGTAAATGCTGAAAGGTAAATACTGAAAAGTAAATACTGAAAATTAAATGCTGAAAAGTAAATGCTGGAAATTAAAAATGTAAAAATACAATAAAAGAAAATGCTAGAGTAAAATGATCCACTTTTTTCACTACTATTTTAGATATCTCCTTTATTATAATATATTAACTTTGCGTGATTTTACCAACCAGCTATATAGGCGATAACCTGATAAAGTCAAATTTATAATTAATTACCAACCTGCTATATAGGCGGTATCCAAGCTTAGTCAGGTTAAAACCAATTTCAATAATTACCAACCGACTAATAAAGCGTATCCTCATTAAGTCTGGTTTTAAAAAGTTTATATATTATAATTAAGGGAGATTAATCTAAATATTAGTAATAAAATATTTACCTTTTACCCCAACATGGAGAGTTACCTCATCATTTCTGAAAAGTAAAAACTAAAAAGTAAAGAAAGGAAAGTACTGTATGTAAAAGTAAATTGCAGAAAGTAAAGACTGAAAAGTAAAAAAAAAAAGTGTGAAAGCTGAAATTAAATTCTGAAAGCTGTAAATAAACAAGCAGATACAATCTTCTTAGTATTCTTAAGGAATTACATAGAAGAAGGTATGAAATCATATCTGAAAATTCGGCCTGAATTTATAAACTTTTTTTGGTGCCACGCGTCGTGAAACGCAAGGGTAAGCGCGTCACAACACGCTGACGTGTCAAATGCTCATTGGATGCTTTCATCTCTTATCTTCTGACGTGGCACAGGCCCAATAGAATCCTGACACATGGCAGATTTGGATGATTAACTCAATAATTGTGCTGACGTGGCGATGACGTAGCGATGATGTGGCGATGTGGATTGTCGGCAACATGTGATGATGACACGTGGCACAAGATGATTGGCTGATGATGACATGGCTGACATGTGGCAAGGTGACTCGGCGTGTGACTGATATGGACGCCACGTGGCTGACACGTGGATGACACGTAGAAGACTAATGATTAAAGCTTAAAGCTTATCCGTTGAAGGAAATGGTAGCTCAGAGCGACTCATGATTAACCTTATCATGTCCAACAAAATTCGGTTACTCAGTTCGGACACACCGTCACTTTGACGTGTTCCGGGAGGAGTCCTCATTTGAAATAATACTTTACTCTTTCAAGTATTTAAGAAACTTATTGCTTAAATATTTTCCATTACGGTCTTACCGTGACGGTTTAATACTTTAGCCGATCTGTTCGTCTATTTCATGTCGAAACTTTAAAAGTTTCCGATTTGGGTTCTTCAAAAGAAACACATAACCATAACGCGATGCCACATCCATAAGGTCACGAAATATTCATATCCACATATAGCCTAGCTAGACATGGGCCCACTTGCTTCACTATGAACTAGGGCTAACAGGTCGGTGGCATTTACACTTTTACCAAGTAAATAGTGTTTTAGGCAGATTGCCCAATAAACTAGATTCGTATACTTTATTTGATTGGAATCAAATCAGTCCGAGTACCCACTCTTCAAAAGTGCGGATATACGAGTCTTGTTTGATTGTGTCCCAGACTACAACGCCACAATATTTTTCATCTGATCAAATCAGTTTGAGCTATTTGTTTGTCATTATATACGTTTGAGGTTTATTTATATTCAAAATATAAATTCTATTATTCACATCTAATGTGTTTATCTCAATATCATCTTTATATAATAAAACACTTTAGTGTTCTAAAATATAAAGGTTCACCCGCAGCGGGTTAAACACTGATATAGAGATAATGTATCTAGTCAAACTAGTTACATTATAACAGTTTCCTAATCTTGTTCATAGCAGATTCTGAACATCAGTATATATTTATGTACCACACAAAGTATTTAAAATCTAATTTCAATACTAGTAGTGAACACAATCTTGACAAACATATTTGAAGTCAGAGCCTTGCTCGTTCTTCAATTCCTTCATGTCTGCTTTGTCCAAACGGCAGTCACGCTTCCGCGGTCCCGTTTGCCACAATTAGCAGACATTTTGGGATATGTCATTTATCTTTCTAAAAGATTATAATGATATTGCCTTTGCCCCTTTTCAACATTCTAGAAGCCTTTGGCCAAGCCTTGGCCTTCCAGAATATCGAAGTAAGGAGCGTTTTGCGCTACTTGCCTATTGCAAACTTTGACTTTATCTCCTTGAGAATAGTCATTAACCCTCCAAGAGTTATTAATTGCAATTTAGTACTTCTAAAATCTAAGCATAGATTTATGAAGATCCTTCAATTTCTTTATCATAGTTTAAAGATCTAATCCTTAGTTCTGATTCAGAAATTAAGGAGTCTACTACGGTAAGTATAATGGATTAAGCACTTACACATAATCTTCCAAAGGTTATGCTCGACTATTTGCTTAACTCCGGGCTTAGGCCTAATATATTATTTTATCAAATAAAATAACTTATTATTTTTCCAGGACCATCCTGAAATTTATTCCCAATTTGAAAATTAAACAATTTAAACACATTTTCCCTAGGATTATGTATTAAACGTCAATCTTTCAATTTATATCTTGATTCTAATAGTCTAACTATTTAATCAACGATTTAGGTACTATTTATTATAATGGTTACAATAGTCCAACTATTTAATCAACTATAATTTAATAGAATAAAAATCAATTATATTGATGACTATAATCCAATTATAAAATCAACTATAAATGATTAGTTTGAATATATAGTCCAACTATTTATTAAAACAACATCTAAATATTAGTCCAACTAACATTTAATTATTTGACGAATTGATATTTGTTTGAGCGCGTATGGCGAGTAATTGAACGAATATTGCAAATTCAATTCTTGCCTCCCACTATTTTTTGGCGAGCCTCTAACCCTCTGTCGAGTACTCGGGAAACCGCGTTTCCTAGTGGGCTAGGATCCCGTTAAATATCACACAATCTTGATTTTGGCCAACAAATTGTATGATAATTAACTAGGTAGATCTCTAAGATCGATTGGATCCAATCCAATTCCTAGATCCAGTAGGCAGACATCCAAGTCCTAAACATATATCTTATATATGCCAATACATCCAATGTATTACCTAACCTTTTTCCTCTGAAACAACTAAGCCTTGGCTTTGGCACAACAAACTTAGTGATCCCAGTCAAGCGCGACCCATTGACCAGGGAAAGCTTCGTAATCAATGTCGATGGACAAGAAGTGGTCTTGACTCTAGCCAACAAACCATAACTTGGACAAGACACTGACATGTAACAAAGCCTTCGTGATTCAAACACATCTTCGACAGACAAAGGCCTTGACTTTGGCCAACAAACCAATGCCGTCTTAGATCTTGAGTGAGAATCACTCAATGGAAGGAAAAACGCTTAATATGTTACGAGGGTTTTTCGCGTGCAAATTGGCAACCAATTTATTATCTTTGTTAAGGTCTCATCATCATACACCCTTAAACATGCATTCTAAACACATAATAAAGCGTATATGAAAAGTAATAATGATATGCGGATGGATACTTTACACAATGATCCTAGATCAAATCTCTCCATTTCTCTCTCCAGCTAGCACATGTATTACTTCTACCCGTTACACTACACTTCTAAAGAAACCTCATTTACATTGAGGTGAATAGGTGAGAAGAGAATACAACGAATAAGGGGGTGATAAGGCTGGACACGCAGGTCCAATTAATAAATCAAATTTATTACAACAATTTCTAAAATTGCCCCACCCATCTAATATCCATATGATATACATTATTCATGCATCGCAACCATGTATTCACACAAGCATGTCATCAATCAATCTAATCCAATTAATTAATCTGATATTTAGTGATCATCCAATGTTCAAACAACGATTTGATTTTGTTCGAGTCAAATTCGTTTTGCGAATAAGTACTCAAAATACGAATTCTTGAATTAAATTAAACTACAATATTAAATCCAATTTAATATGTATTTAATACTAATTCACTATTTAATTCCAAATTAAATACTACACTTTATTAATAAACCTTTTACGATTTAGATTCCAAATTTAATCGCAACGGGTCTCAAAACCCGATTAATATCCAATATTAATTTAATTAAAGTCCAATGGGTTTTTAATTAATTTCTTAAGGCGTGGACTTTTGGTCAACTCGGGTCAAACCGAATAACCAAAATCCAATCCGGGAGTTACCCCATAAGCCTAGAAATCAATCTTGGCCCATTAGGCCCAATTAAACTTTAAAGGTCCATTTAAGTCGCATTTGGACTTTATGGATGCGGTTTTGGGCCCAATTGGATCCAATCCAATTTGCCTAAACCCAACTTTGTACAACAAAGCCCATTTAGCCCATTTTCAACATTTCAAGCCCAATTTCTAAAATTAGCCCAATTAACTAAATTACTAAAATCCAATTTTACAATTTAATTAATCAAAGTGCATTAACATAATTAATCACCCAAATCATTATTTCCAAAACACAAATTAGGCTAATTAATCATGCTCATCTACATCAATTAGTGTCCAACACAATTAACAAAAAATCAAACCCAATCATGCTTCTAATGCTCTCGGCAATTTGGGGATTTTACGTCCGATTCGAATTCAATCCAATTAATTCCACAATCGACATTAAATCATCATCCCGAATGATTTCCAACACATCCAATTGCCAAAAATCAAAAATCCCAAGGCATTTTAGGGCATCACATTTTCGGCCAACATGAAAAAATTGGGGAAATTTGTTCCAAACATAATTTCAACAAATTGTTCCAATCAATCCTTAATTCAAACATATTTAAGCATACTAATCCATCCAATTTCATTAATCATGCTCAAATTCAAGTTTGCCCAATTTAAGCCCTAAACATTTTTCATGCTTTTAATCAAGCTCTGATACCATTGTTGGAGATTATCTAGGTCCCAAGGATCACAAATCAAGCATGAATATAAGTGAATACACTCGAGAAGTCACATAATACTTACATCGAGCGGTTGAGCGACGAAGGAGGCAACAAAATTTAGATTCTGCTCACTAGTTTTGGCGGCAGTGGGCTGTTGTTGCTTCTGATTTTCGGCCTTCAATCAACAAGAAACCAAGCTCCAAGCTTCATCATTTGATTCCCGACTCATGGGTGGAGTTCCCTATCACCTTCGCATTGATCCCAGAGTGTGCTAGCACTCTTGTTCTTGCCACAAAAACGCACTGCTTCCCTTCACTGCTCACGGTTTTTGCCTAGCCAAAACAGAACAGCAAATGCGTGAGAGAGAGGAAGAAGGAGAAGAGAGAGAGGAGGGAAAATGTGTTATGCGTATTTGGTGATTACCAAAAGTGTATCTAATACACTTGAAATGAAATTCAAATTCATTTCCAACACATTTAGCTTTAATTGCCAACCACACACATCACTCTGTTGGTTTCTATAATATGTCCCAAGGAAAGATTAAGCATACATGAAATACAACAAAGAATATATATAAAAGATGAAGTATGGCGGAATCATACTTACCAAGCTTTAGTGATGAAGAAAAACAAGCCAAATGGAAGCTCCAATGTTGGGATGATTCGGCCAAGGAAGACAAGAAGAAGGAAGCTCCAAGCTTTGTGTATTCCTTGCTCTATGATGGTTTCCCTATCACCTCTTTTGATCCCTTGAAGGTGCTAGCCTTGCATGTTCCAAACATCAACCTTTTCTTCAAGCTTTTGGCAACCAAATTTGAAGAAGATGAAGACCAAAACTGCATGCAGTTTTCGGTCAAGAAAGAGAGAGAAGAGAGGATTTTTTTTTTAATTTTGATACCAAAAATCAATTTATATTTATGCCATAATATTTATTAAATAATAATAAATCTATGACACAAGCCATGCAAAGGCTTAGAGTGTCAAACACTCAAATTCCATGCATACACTTTGAGTGTAATATACACTATCACCATGCAATGCATCATCAATAAAATAATGCATATAATGACATGTGTCATGTGGGCCCCACACGTTTCCAAATGAAAGTGGGCCCACGTGCACTCACGCGCTCGGGTTTGATATTTCCGAAATACCGACTTACGTCGCGACGTTATTTAAATCGAATTTAATAAATAATCGCGCCTAGCGAAATTTATTATTTACGTC
>SKCR01006804.1:0-13574 GCA_019454045.1 Zanthoxylum bungeanum | reverse complement strand
TGACCAACTCATAGCCTATGTACCACAAGTTGACCCTATCATTTCAAAGATAAAATGGTCTGATGATGATCGTGGTAAGAGACGTCGGATTAATCTGGATCTTAACCTTTAAATTTTTTGTAGAGTTTCAGCTAACCAGGTATTATCTTCTTAATTCTCCATTTATCTTGTTTTGTATGTGTTTTTTTTTAGTCCAAAATTTTTCGAAAAATACAAAAAAATTAAAAAAAATTAATAAAAACAAAGGGCATATTTAAAGCTAGGTGATGGTTTGGTGTCTTCCTTCACTCACTACCTTTTTATTAGGAAAATCTGTGAAGGCACCTAGATAATCATTCACTTGTAGCGTGTTGTGACAGACTAGTTTGGAGGACTCGTTGTTTATTCCTGACACCAAGCGATAAGAGCCTAAGGGGCTTGGGTATTTAAGTGAGCCTCGCTCCACCCTCCCTCTGGGGAATCTACAACGGGAAGTCCATTCGACAGTTAGTTACACACCATAAACTGAGCCTTTGATTAAACTTCTAAAACCACATGTAAATTATAGTTATATGACCAGTAGAAATGTTTTGTTGTTATGTTGACTAAAAAGATGAAATTGGTAAGAAATAGCTGTGTAAGGAATTTCCACTCCTGAGACGTATTTCAAACCTAATTCAAAACAAGTTAATTTTTGTTTATTCACTTTTGAATTATTTAATCTGTAAATTCTCCATTAAACTGACTAAAATGAATCTTCATATACTTAGTTAGCAGATATTATCAACATACATGGTAACATACAGACATGAGCTAAAATTGAAAAGTTTGTAATATCCAGTACTCTAGTTAATTTGGAGGAAACATCTAAAAAATAGTGATGGAATAAAAAAAAAAAAAACATCTGAGATCCGAGTTATTAAGTCTTAAGGGTATTTTAATACCTATGCCCTAAAACCAACTGGTTTGGGAGTCATTGGCCCAAAGCTCGTTATGGATCAAAAATGATGAAAAATTTATATATATGTATATATATCTGAAGTCTGAGTAATTAAGTCCTTAGAGGTGTCTTAACACCTGATGCCCTAAAGCCAACTGGTTTGGGAGTCACCGACCTAAAGCTCGTTACATAGATGGAAGATATTGTATAAAAATAAATAAAAAAAAAAATCAAAGAAAAAAATCAGAAAATTTAGAAAATTTATTCCATTACTATAAAAAGATGTGAATTCTGATAAAACTTTAGAACAAAAATATTACTCTCTTATCAACTGCACTTATGACCGTTGTGGGCAAAAATGAGTTGTTTAATATTTTGTTGGCTGTGTATATGAAGAATGGTAAAAATAATCGGAGAATTTACTTATTCAGTAATTTAGAATGAAACAAAACATCTAGTAACTTGGATTAGAAATTTCACCTGATTAGTCACTAACATCTTTATTCTCTTTTCGCTTATATTTTTGCTTTTGTGTGCATTAGTTTCACTACCTTTTTACTTTTGTAAAATGTTTGTGGGTATCATTGCTGTAAACCTTCACGAGACTACAACTCGTCCACTAGGGACACCTAGGGGTTTAAAGGCTTGTTGCATATGCTAAATGCAATCGTGATCCCTACGAAAGTGGCTTAGTTAAATTTTATTACGTTATTTTATTTTGCTCGAGGACTAGCAAAATGTTAGGTTTGGGGGTGTGATGAGTGATAAATGTATCACTATTTTCCACTCATTTAACTTGATATTTTGTATAGTTTCTTGAGTTTTGTGAATATTTTGATATGTTTTGTGTTATTTTGTAGATAAATAAAGTTTCAGGACATTCTGGAGGTGTTTTGGGGCAAAATGGACAAAATTGGACAAAAAAAGGCAAAATCATCATTTCAGCGTCGCGACGCTAAAGCCTTGCGCGTCGCAACGCCCAACATGCGCCGAATCTGCTAACATGCGCCTGGTCAACGGGTCAGAATTTGAGAAGTTTGACTTTGCTAACGTGCGCCGTGCCACGTGTCACCATCACAGAAGATCTGCTAACGTGCACCGCGTGCCACGTGTCAACAAATCAACGAGCCGCCTTCAGAAGCCGCCTTGCCACGTGTCGCCTGATCGCTTCAGCCGCCCTGCCACGTGTCAGAAATTCAACGATGCCGCCTTTAGCCAGCCGCCGAACCAATCAGAAGTCGACACGTCAGCGCGTCGCGACGCGCAAAGCTTGCGCGGTCCGACGCTGGGAGCCTACTGGGGCTTATAAATTCAGTTCGAATTTTCAGTTTCAGTTGTACCATTCTCTCTCAATTCTTTGTTCTAAATTGAGAGTTTCTCTCTCTAGTTCTTTAAATTCAAGTTTTGTAATTACATTTTAATAGTAATAGTAATTTCTTTCTTAAACTTTTTCGGTTTTTACTATTACTATGAGAAGGTAACTTCTCTATGCTAAGGTAATAAGGTAATTCTTTTACTATTGCTTTTTAGATTAATCTCCCTAAATATAATATATAATCTATTTAAAATTTGACTTAATGAGGATACCGCCATAATGGTCGGTTGGTTATTAAAATTTCCATTCCGCCTTTATGGCTGGTATATTGTTGTTCCGCCTTTATGGCTGGCTGGTTTATCTTGATTCCGCCTTTATGGCTGGTTTATTAACAAATTACCGCCTTTATGGCTGGTTGGAAAATTATCACAAGTTTATATATTATATAATGGGAGATATCTAAATAGTAATTAGTAAAAGTTAATTCCTTTTACCTTAGCATTTCATTTCATTGCATTTCTACTTTACCACAATTTTACTTTCGGCATTTTTACTTTATGTATTTTATTTTACTAGCCCTAAATATGTGTTGTAACTAAATTAGTTATCTAGGGTTGTGATAAAATTCTAATATCACTGGTTTATAAGAGGTTAGATTATAAGTTTGGGTAATTAAAAGATTTATTTATTGAGTCTTAATCTTAATGCTTTTTATTAATTTGCCACTAAAAATTGATTAGGTAAACTTAAAATGAACTAAACATAGAGATTTTAAGTTTAATACCTTAGTCTCAACAACCCACGATCTTCCTTAAGGATAGATAACCCTTTAATAGATTTCCTTACAGGATAGACATATACCTGTTAGGCGGGGGTAACCATAATTGGAACTTTAACTTAATAAATCCAGATAATTTGGTTGACATAGACATATGGTTCAATTAGGTTAAACTGGGTATTTGTGTCTGACCATCGACAGATGCTTTCACATATTTTAGTGTTCCAGGTTAATAAATCAATATTTTACCCAATTATAAAATAACCACTTCATCTTTAAAAATGATAATTGAAGAAATCACAACCCTAGATAAGTTTTAATATTGAATTTTCTTATAACTTACTTTTAATCAATCTTATTTACTTGCTTTTAAAATAGAATCATCTTCAATCAAATCAATCAAACTGATAGATACTTGTAATAATTTAACCACATAAAATTAATAGATTATGTATTAAGTCCTCGTGGGATCGATACATTTTATACTACTTGAACGATACGTGCGCTTGCGTTATACGTGTGTGTTACGCCGGTCAGCTGCGGCTGAGTGGGAGTGTGGAACTGTCGATTAGGTTTTAATTTAGGTTTGGTTTTGTTAGTTGTTTTTATATGAAGGTTTTTTTATATTATCCTAAAAATATTAATTAATAAAAAATAATATTGCGGGTATGCGGATACCCGCATTTTTTTCTTAAATACCAAATCCGCACCGCACCCGCAGTGGGTTCTGCTTTAAATTACCAAACCTGCACCACACCCACTAATATATTTACCAAATCCTACCCATTGCGGGCGGGTTTTTGCGGGTTTACGGGTTTGCGGATAAAATTGTCATCCTTAGGCACTACACTCTTATTTAGTTAAAATTATCATTAAAAAGGAAAAAAATAAAATAAAAGCTAAGCCTTCATTCCTAAATAGAAAATCCCAGCTCTCTCTCTTTCTATCCCATTAAGGAAATTCTTAGTTTATGTTATATGCATGACAATAAATAAGCAATTGGACGCACAGCAATTTGATCAACTTTCATTTCTTGTTGAGTGACGTGACAAACCAATCCAAAACCGAGATTGAGGTTCCAGAACATGTAAAATTTAGGCTGTTGGATTCTGATAAAAAAAATTAAAATTAAAAAAATTGGAGAGAAAGCCTTTTTCCTCTCTTCAAATCTAGACCGTTGGATCAAAATCAAACGGTCCAGATTTTGATTGGAGGGGACTCTATTACATTTTATACTGGAGCCCCGTGTCCCCAAAACCTACTCTAAACCAACTTCTCATCTGCTATGCTGAGGTATACACTAATTTCACAACTTCTCTCTGATCATGTATGATAGCCCCATGTGCTTCCTTAACATCCAATCAAGCTTGAGGGTCTAGGAAGGAGATGGACTGAAATATATGAAAAAAAAAAGGGGGGCTTTAGCTATCTGCTCAGATGAGGAATATTTATCAAATTTCAAGTTCACTATTGAGAACTTTATCTCTAGTGAAATGACTGTCAAGCTCAATATGTTTGATAAGTGAATATGCATATGATCAACAGTCATTTCTTGTTGAGTGTTGTGACTAACAAATCCAAAATCGGGATTGGAGTTCCAGAACATGTAAAATCTAGGCTTTTGGATTTTTATCCAATGACTTAGATTTCAAGAAAAAAAAAATTGGTGAGATATTTTTTTCCTCTTTTCAAATCTGGGCCGTTGGATGACGGTCCACATTTGCATAAATGCTATGCATACATACAGATAACTTTCATTTGTAGAAAATTTGAACAAAACAAACCTCCAAGAAATGGACTAAGATAGACACGAAGCATCTAAAGTCAGAAGGACAAAACACTGAGGGCGAGGACCGCTTAAGAGGAAACACTCGGGGCGAGGCCCGCTTAAGAAAATTGATAGGGTTGAGGCCCGCCTAGGAGAGAATACTGAGGGATGGAGCCTTGAAGAATTGGAATAAAGCTCGAAATGAAGACTTTGAAGTGAAACCTCGGGAATGAGGATGAACGTGAGACAAGTTCGAGAATGAAGACGAATGAAGTAGAAACTCATGAATGAGGATGAACGTGAGATAGCTCTAAGAATGAGGTAGAGCCTCAAGGTGGAGATAAGACATCAGATAATTCCGGGAAAAATGTAGAGATTCAAGAATGATATGAACATCATACAACTTCGAGAATGAAGTAAAACCTCGAGAATGGGGCCGAATTCAAATAGCTTCAATAATGAATGAAACCTCGAGAGTGAGGCCAAATACATACAGTTTCAAGAATGAAGAGAAACCTCGAGAATAAAGATGAATACAGACAGCTTCGAGAATGGAGTGGAACCTCGGGAATGAGGATGAACGTGAAATAGCTTCAAGAATGAAGAGAAACCTCGAGAATGAGGAAAAATATCCAATAACTCCGGGACTGGAGTAAAATCTCAAGAATGAGGTGGAACATAAGGCGGCTTCAAGAATAGAGTAGAACCTTAATAATGAGGATGAACGAGAGACAGCTTTGGGAATGGGGAGGACAGACATCACAAAGCTCCATGAATAAAGTAGAATTTCAAGAATGAGGACTGATATAGATAACTCCGAGAATGGGGACAAGACAACAGATGGTTCCAAGAATGAAATAGGGCCTCGAGAATAGGGCCAAGATAGCAGACAACCCAGAGAATGGGATACAAACCTCGAGAATGAGGACAAATATCAGACATAATCAAATGAATTGGGAGAAATGGGCAATGAATCTTCAAGAATGAAGCAAACGAATGAATCGGGAGACCTGAAAGCTGAAGCTTTAGGAATAGAGAATGAATCCTAAAAATCTATCAACATCACATAGGGGGAACAAAGCCTCCATGAATAGAAAAGTTTTGCATGAGGAACAAAGCCTTCAGCAAACTCACAGCCGATCGAAATATCGAGGGCCTGAGGGTCCAACCTATCAGAATGTCAGACAGAGATCGAGGCATCTCAAACCGATCGATGCATCGAGGGACCTGTGTGTTCGTTAATTATCACAAGTACAGATCGAGGCATCAGAGAGCCAAGGGTCCAAAAACTATAACAACTGAGATCGAGTAATCTCAAACTGACCGAGGCATCGGAGGGCCGAAGGTCCAACACTTACGATAGTAGAGATCGATGAATCTCAAACTAATCGAGGCATCGGATGACCGATGGTCTAACAACTACGACAATAGAGATCGATGCATCTCAAACCAATCGATGCATCAAAGGGCTAAGGGTCCAACAACTATGATATTAGAGATCGAGGCATCTCAAACCGATCGAGGTATTATAGGCCGAAGTCCAATAACTATGAAAACAGAGATCGAGGCATCAGACGACCAATATTATAACAACTATGACAATAGAGATCAAGGCATCTCACAACCGATCGAGGCATCGGGGGACTGAGGGTTCAACCACTATCATAACAGAGATTGAGGCATCTCACAATCGATCGAAGCATTGGGGGATCGAAGGTCCAACCACTATCAAAGCAGAGATCGATGCATCTCACAAACAATCAAGGCATCGGGGGATCGAGTCATCTCACCATCAGAGGGTCCGAAAGTCAACATAACAATAACCAATCAACAACACAGTCAGGTAAGTCTAGCGATAACAAATAAAGCACGTACAAAAAAATGCATGCATGACTATGTTAGGCATGTCACTGTCACACACTGCACAAGCCTACCAAAGTGGGGATGATTGTAGACACTGTATTTTTATACATAGCTCGATGATAAGTCTCTAATGGGGACACCTCTGAATGTTTGGATGAATGTCGTGAAAGAAATGAACTTCAGGGAACACCACCAAAATCCAGTCGAACATCACCTACGTCTGGTCGATTTTCTCTCCAACTAGAAAATCTAATTGGATGTACCGTAAAGACCCTTATTTCGGCCGAACATCATATAGCTGTTAATGAATATCTGGACAGGCTTACTCTAAGTCCGGCCAGACATTAGATGCATAATTTTTTTTTAAAGATATGTTTTTGTCGATCTATTTTAAAAGTCTTTAGATGACTACCGGTATTACTTTTACAATTATTGTTACTACTTTATCATGATTATGTAGTTTTATTATTTTCTATTTAGTTTCTCATATTATTCCTAGCATTGCATTGTTCTTTGCATTATTTTAAGTCATTGCATCTATCTGCTTACTAACTACTTATGTACTGTTTAAATCTCATTAAATAATGCTTCTGAGACTTTTCTAATCATTGTTTATGCTTATACATGTTATGAAGAAAACCTTTCATGCGATACTGATTCACGCAGGATATCCGGCCAGACTTCTATCAAATTCGGCTGGACTTCCATCAAATTCGACCGAACATAAGTGTATATATGGAAAATCCTCATCGAGGCCAAACCTATGAGATGCATGTCCAGATCTTCTTTCAATATCAACTGTTATAATAATGTAGAGATGTTTACTTGTTTTTTTCTACTTATTTATGATTGTGCAACTAGTATGCCTTTAATTACTTTTGTGTGTGAATTTCATTATAAGATGTGGGAATACCTCCTTTGAGCGTAAATATTATACTAGCATCAGTAAAGGACTATTTCGAACCCAAATAAGTTTAGGTTTGGACCTTGCGAGGGTTGTAGTAGGCCTTAACCATTCTCGATGTCTCATACTAGGTGGCGACTCCCATTTTCTCTGCCATCTGGTATGAGACATCACCAATGTCATAGGCGTAGCGATAAACCCCGAATTACTCCTACAACGGGGAGGGTGTATTCCCTTGTAACTAGGAAAGTTGAGTGGCTTGGGGTTGGAGTTTCTCCCACGAGTCCCTATTGTTTTGATTTACAGCATTAAGAGGGTTATGTCCCTCGGTATCATAAGATTTAATGGCATGGGGTTGGAAGCATTTCCCCTAGAGCCTTACTTGTGGTCGACATAGAGGGTGCATCTTACTCTGACCCATGGTATGCAAGGTGCGTCGAAAATGAAGAAAATCGATGCTTCCAGATTTTGACCATTTCAATCAACCCCGGCTCAAGTCGGACTTACGTAGTTTGAATGGACTAGGGTAATCAAAGCCCCTGGTGGAGTTATATTACTTTTAAGAAATTTTTTTAATTGTTGGTGTATTCATATGGTCAGGTTAGATTACCTTTCGTATTCGTGGAAGGGTATTAGAATATCTTGTTAATAAGGTCGGGCTATAGTGTCTGTTGATGGTATTTTCAGGCACTATGTTATTTAAGCAGCATGACAGGGGTAAAAAAGGTAATTCACTTCTCAGTCAAGATTATTAATGCCGACCCGACCACTAAAGAGTCAGCAGTAAGGGGCCGGGAACTTTACGGTTAGTGACCGAGCACTTGAGTTCAAGATGACCGGGTAATTATCAGGTCGACAGCAGCATTCTCAGTACAAAAGACTATTATGACCGACCACATGAAGACCGACCTCGTGAAAACCGAGCATAGGGCAAGACATGTTCGGGAAGATAAGACATTCTACCCATACAAGATAAGATAATAAGTTATCATACTTTCATTGGGTAAACTAGTAAGTCAATGTCTTAATATAATAAAGGAAGTAAAGGTAGTTTTTGACTAGGAATCCTTATGGGAAAGGGAAATTGTTTCAACTAGGAAACCCTTGTAAAAAAAGGAATCTGATTTCTGCACTATTATAAATATGAGGGTAGAGTATGCTTAAGGGGGGGAATAAGAAGAGAACCAATATCAAAATCAGAATCATTACCATCAGATTTGTAAAAATCAGAAGCAGAGCCGGGAAGCGTGTTTGAGTAATAAAAGTATCATACTTTTTGTGCCCGTGGACGTAGGTCGGACCGAAATCCACCGAACCACGTTAAAACTCTTTGTCAATTGGCGTATTTATCTGTCTTTTGCTAAGTATGTCTTTGGTCCCCCATAACCAAACAAATTCACTATTGAGGGAGGATTGTCTCGGGAGTAATATTCTCATATTGTCCTGAGACCAAAATCAACCGTCAACAGTTGGCGCCGTCTGTGGGGAACTCAACAAAAAGCAGTTCGCGTAATAAGGCGATGGCAGAAGGCGGAAATCACCAATCGTCGGGGAATCCGGCTACAGATTGGATGAAGAAGATAGAAGAAAACATAAAGAAGGACATGAAGGATAGTCAGACACTCCTAAAAACCATGATGGACCGACTGGAGAGAATGGAAGAGGGGAACCGCGAGAAGCCTGAAACCAGAGCTAATAAAAGAAGAGAAGAGATAGCAGATGGAAAGAGGGTGTGGATACAAGTGAGGACGATGGACCCAAGAGGAGGGGGCCTTACGGGATAAAATCCATATTTGTAGATTCAAAAACAGAGGACACATGGGAAGAAGAAGAAGATAGACGTTCGACATATTCCTCTTATGATAGTCTCCGCTACACTAAAAGAGGAAACACAGAATACGAGAGACTGTTCGGGAGATCCCAAGGCGTGAGGAACACCGCACCCGTGGCAACAGACATAAAGAAGATCGCAGATGGCGACATGGCGACCCAAATAGCGAGGTAAAATCTTGGTTAAAGAAAGAGATGTCCAAGTGGGGGGCAAGCCTCAAAACAGATACAGGAGACACCCGGGATGACGAAGAGGAATCCCCCCTCACAGAAGAAATAAAATCAGTAAAATTCCCGAAAAGGTTCAACACGCCGACCATGACGCCCTACAAAGGCCATACCGATCCAAAATCCCATATTGAGAGCTTTGTACTATTGATGGAGGTCCAAGGAGTAACAGAGGATGCCGTGTGAGAGGTATTCCCCCTGACCTTTGGTGGATCTGCCATTCTATGGAATAGATGTCTAGCCCCAGGGAGCATCGGTAGCTTTGCACAACTCAGAAAGTTGTTCGTACGACACTTCAAAGGGGCATGTGCCCCTAAAAAGACAATCGGAGAGTTGAGACTCATGAAGCAGGGAGACGACGAGCCCCTAAAAACTTTTATTAAGTGGTATCACAACATGGTACTCGAAGTCGGGGGTATGAGTCTCCCGAAGCCTTGGAAAGCCTGAAGGGAGCTTTAAAAGTCGGAAGACTATGGACCCACCTAAGAATCGAAGGCACCCCAGACTATGCAACCGCCCTGGAGGTGGCCCGGAAGTTCGTTTCGTTAGAAAACGAGGAGAAAATCTCCCGGAGGGGGACGACTATCAGAGAGAGGACGATGAGGGTAGATGCCCCCCGACGAGCAGACAGGGAGCCCAAAAAACCACCCCCAAAGCATAAGGAATTCAAGCCGATACCTCAGAACAACCAGGAAAGAGGAGCCCCGACCCAAGTAAACCATGTCTTCAGGGAAGATAAGTATATTCCTCTGAAAAAGCCACTGGGGAAAATCGTCATGGAGATCCAAGGAAAAGGCCTCTTAATAGAACCTGACCTCAGGAGATTCCCCCTGATAAGAGAAATCAAAAAGCCTATTGCGTACATCATAATCTGAAAGGACACGTGACAGATAGATGCAAAGATTTACGGGAACAGATGGAAGACCTGGCGAGGAATGGATAACTGAATAAATTCATTGACCATGAAGTCATGATGGCCAGACAGAGGGCGCATGACCGACAGGTAAATGCCATCGCATGAGGGAAAACCCTGGCCAGAGATTCTAATCGGTCGAGGAAAAACTATAGCAGAGCTCGGGGGTCAGATGTGCTAGAAATAAAACAGGCCCCGGGATTACAATGTGGGCGGTCGGTACCAATAATGTTCACCGACGAGGACGCCCAAGGAGTAAGCTTCCCCCACGACGATGCATTAATTATCAAGGCAGTAATCGGCGGCTCCGAGGTAAACAGAATCCTGGTGGACCCCGGGAGTGCGGTAGACATAATCTCCAAATAGGCCCTGGACAGCCTCGAAGTAGAGTATGCAAGCGCTGACCAACGATAGCACCCCCTTATACGGCTTCGGGGGCTCGACGGTCGTCCCGTTAGGGAGGATACAGTTAGCAGTAACAATCGGGACTCATCCCCAAACTCGGACAATCATGATAAATTTCACCGTAGTGGACTGCATGAACAGCTACCAAGTCATCTTTGGTCGGCCTTTAATGATGAAGACAAAGCCGCAATGTCTTGCAATCACTTGAAACTGAAATTCCCCACCCGGGGAGAAATCGGGATCTTATGCTGAAGTCAGAAGGCAGCCCACACCTGCTTTGCAACTCTCTCACGAGAAACCCTCTGCATTGAGGAGGGTACCAAAAAACGGCATAAGAATGAAGACGGAGGAAAAGCCAGAGGAGATCCTAGTCCTCGGCCAAACAGAATAGCCCGGATGGCGGCGGCTGAGGAATTAGATGGGATATAACTCTTTGGACTAGAAAAAAACATAAAGATAGGGGGAGGCTTGGACAAGACCCTCACGCAGAGCCTACTAGAATGTCTAAAAGAGTATCCGGACATCTTCAAACGGGGGACATACTCAACGCCCATTACAGAGGACAGTCGGCGCCGATGCCCCTTCAATAGTCGGCTCGGGGCTGGAGTTCGTTCCGCCGAGGCCCCTTCAACAATCGGCTCGGGGCTAGAGTTCGTTCCGTCGAGGCCCCTTCAACAATCAGCTCGGGGCTGGAGTTCGTTCCGCTGAGGCCTCTTCGTCAGCTCGGGGCTGGATCTCGTTCCGCCGAGGCTGCTATGCTATTCGACTCAGGGGTCGGGTTACGTCCCACCGAGTCGTGTTTATTGGCCTGGGGATTGAACATTCCCCCAGAACCAAATGTCTTTTTAGCTCGGGGTCCTCAGAATATTCAGGGACATACTCGATGCATAGGATCCGTGAGAATCATAGCACGGGGATGGATGATACCCCTGTGGCGATTGCTTGCTCTAGTGTTACCGAACATAAGGAGGAATATGCCCTTAATGTTTCGAAAACACTCTCTGATCCTCACTTACCCGATGTAAAAGATCCGTGAGAAAGCATAGCACGGGGAGAGATGATGCCCCCGTGACGATTGCTAGCTCTGGTGATGCCGGACCTAAGGAGGAATATGCCCTTAGTATCCCGGACACACTTTGATCTATTCATCATTTGGATCTAAGAGATGCGCAGCACGGGGAGACGTTGTGCCCCTGTGGCGTGTGCCTGCTCCAGCGCGGTAAGGAGGAGCCCTCGCACAAATACACAGGCTCCACAGTGACCTGACGTATAGAGGATGTGCCCTTACCATTTTAAACGCTCTCTGATCCAAATCCTGGTTCGCCGGGACACTGAATTGAAAGGTTCAGAATTGTGTTTTGGAGGCCTCGGGCAGGACGCTGTTTCGAGGCATCCGTGCTGTTGTTTACACTTGTGAAAAGTTTTGCTTTGGAAAAGTGCTAAGTCACCCCCACCTTTTGATTTTATTTTCCAAAGTTTTGTTTTTGTTTTTCGCCAGTCTGGCAAGGGGACGCCCGTGCCAGATTTGGTAGGGCTTCAAAAGGTTGAGTCACCTCCCTTCTGAATAAGTCCCAAGGATTAATCGACTCGGGGATGGATTCGTTCCGCCGAGGTTTCGTGGTATAGGCTCAGGGCTGGATTTATTCCGCCGAGGCCTATTTGTGCCACTTGGTTATTCGGCTCGGGGCTGGATTTCATTCCGCCGAGGCCACTTAGTTATTCGACTCGGGGTCGGGGTACGTCCCACAGAGTCAGCCTTTCGGACTAGGGACGTAACATTCCCCCAGGTCCAAGTGCCTCTCTTCATTCGGGTCGGGCCGCGTCCCACCGAATCAGCCCTTCGGACTAGGGACGTAACATTCCCCCAGGTCCAAGTGCCTCTCTTCATTCGGGGTCGGGTTGCGTCCCACCGAATCAGCCCTTCGGACTGGGGACGTAACATTCCCCCATGTCCAAGTGCTTCTCTTCATTCGGGGTCGGGTTACGTCCCACCGAGTCTACCTCTTTGGACTGAGGACGTAACATTCCCCCAGGTCCAAGTACCTTTCTCAGCTCGGGGTCAGGGTACGTCCCACCGAGTCAGCCCTTCGGACTGGGGACGTAACATCCCCTAGGTCCAATTGCCTCTCTTCATTCGGGGTCGGGTTACGTCCCACCGAGTCAGTCCTTCGGAATGGGGACGTAACATTCCCTCAGGTCCGAGCATCTATCACAACTCGAGACAGGATCACATGCCACCGAGCACATCATCGTTACCTCAGAGGCAAAATTTTCTCCTCACAATCGAGATTGGATCAGTCCGGGGTCAGGACCTTTAAATCTTTGGTACATATATTACAGAGGATGAGTCATTTTTAGTTTGGACAACAAGAGGAACTTCATCTCCTGATGGAACGACCCAAGTAAGCAATTTGCTTTGGGTGGAGAATCGTTCTGAATAGGGTCAGCATCTCCAATAACCGAGGATATGAAGATAGAAACAGAAGACTTCGTTGATGGCGAAGGCAATTCTCTGTGATTTATGGAGCGACCACCAGCAAGGCTATCAGCACACCATCTTTATATAGTTCCCGGCACCAACTTGCATACTCGTTGGAACCGAAAACTAGGGGACAGATGTTGATGGTATTTTCAGGCACTATGTTATTTAA